>OZ008369.1:60339067-60550356 GCA_963931995.1 Phaonia tiefii | reverse complement strand
GAGGCCTTCGGCCACGGACTGTCCCTGCAGGCTGTGTCAGAGACGCGGCCATTAAGTTTAACGTAGAATACGCCATCCGGTAAGACAGAAAACATATATAACAATAAATGATAAATAATATAAGCAAATGAATTTATTGTTATATATGTTTTCTGTCTTATCGGATGGCGTATTCTACGTTAAACTTAATGGCCGTGTCTCTGACACAGCCTGCAGGGACAGTCCGTGGCCGAAGGCCTCGGACAACTGTCTGCTGTAATTTTTTAATTACATACATATATATGTATGTTTGTATAAGTAAGTTGTAATAATGTGAAACATATTTTGCCAACTCGCCCCAATAATGTCTATGTGACGCTGGGACACACTTATAATTTTGTAAATAAATTAATGAAATAAACGATATTAATATAAAAAAAATAGAAGTCAGACTATATACTTTGTCTCAAATTTCCTTCTGATTGGTGTATTAGGTTTTGCTACTAGCCATCGAGTTATGAAGTTGCTTTGCTTTATTTGCGGCTTGTTCTGGTGTTTAAAACAAAACTCATGTTCATCCACCGAATTTTAATGATCCGGTCTTTTTTGATTTACCGCTTAGGGAGTGCGATTTCTGGAAGTCTGTTATATCATACACTGTAGTAGCATCATGTTAATTTTATGATAGGGAACACTTTTTATAACGTTACAGAACTATGATATTATTTCCAATTATTTTGGTTTTTGTGAGCCACGGAGACAACCGGTATTTTGTTACATGTGTTTCCTTATTAATTTTTAATCCCGTCAAGAAATATTGAACACCCAGACGGTATTTTGTGTAACTGCTTTTCAAGTCAGGTTAATTTTAATCGGTTTACATGTTGCTCAATAGAATCACCATAGAAATCCAATTATTTTATGGGACCAATGAATGCAAACTTTGAAACATTCCACAAGAAGTTTTCGCTTATTACTAACTAAAAAACGTTTTCTTCAGCGGACTAATTCCTTTCAAAACAGCTACTCCAATATATTACCTTAAGAAATATGCTACTCTTTCCAGCTCAACATATCAACATCCCTGATAGCCAAACGACCATGTTACGACTTTCTTAATCTCTTGGTTTTTATAGTTCTTGTTATGCAATTATCATTATCATATTATAGTTTTATTCACACGTATAACTCTTACAATACTCTGATATTGCCTCCTGAATTCATTCAGACATTTGTTTTGTTTTTTACTTTTCATAGGTTTATTTTTACATTCACATGATCATCATTCAAATATCAATATACGGGTAAGTCTGTCTGTATTGAATGTCCCACAAATATGATTCATTTATTAAATGGTATTGCTGTTTTGAAATGTATATCATCGTGTTACACTAGAAATGACCCAAATACCGATTACATTTTGTTTTTGTTTCGCTGAAGTGGAAAATAACAAAAGAGTATATATTCTTTGAAAGCAGATTGGCGAATGCATTATTGAATATTAATAAAGAAACGATAATATTCAAACGCCAATAATAATTATTACAATGGTGCATTTAAATGCACAATGAACTTCCTTTTACTTAAGCAATTAAATGATTCTTCATGTCAGTGATTTTGAAAATTTAATTAAGATTAACTGAAAATTTGAAATGGTATTGTAATTTCATACAACTAAACCAAAATCTTCTTTAGGAAATAGAGATAGTCATCCCTGTTTGATCTTTAATATTAATTTAATTCTATATTGCTGAGATTTTCTTTAGATGTCTTTATTTTCTATTCATTTCTAATTCTCTTTGAACTGCAATAACAACAATAATTACTACACATAAACATAAAAAAACTCGAACTTGGAAATATTAATGATAAGCTTAGAAATGGAAATATAAAACAATATAAAAATAACTTAGATTTATATATATTTATGTTCATAAAATATCTATTGTATGGAACAATACGACTTAACACTGCACAATACGCCGGTAGTGGCTTGAGCCACCGGATCCAGTCTTGCTGCCGCAGATGCAGGCAAACTGAACAGTTGCCTAGTGGATGCAGCCCACACTGTCAGCGCCTGATTGCGGTTCTCCAATTGTCAGTCGTCCTTTTTATACATTTCTATTTCCTCTTGTGTTTGTTGTGAGTTATCCGAGCATTGTTGTTCCTCCTCGATGTTGCCTTGCATTATAGCGGGATTACTTTTCAACACACTGCCACCCGTAAAGCCCAATATGCCACATCCTACAGCCGCCAAACCACCAGCTTTTAAACCTGCCACCAAACCAATGGGTCCACCCACGCACGTGCCCAGTAAAGCACCAACCACGGGGTACATGGCTTTCTTGTACGTCAATGCTCTTCTTAGATTACTTTCACCGGCCTGCACATTTTCCAACGCTTCTTCAGCATTATCCGCTATGGCCTGAACACTTACCGCCTGCTCTTGTACCAGGACACCCATATTTTGGAACATTCCATTAAGATCTCGTATTTCGCCCTGCAAATTTTGTAATTCATCTAAGCAGGATTGCCTTTGGGCCAACATATGTTCTTGTTGCGAGTAGCTGGATCTAAGGTCAGGAAGTACTTCTTGAAATGCTTGCGTTTGGCCTATTGCAACGGGTTCATTTAAATGCTGTTCAATATCTTCATCTTCTGCAAGTCCGTGGGAACGTAAAGTATTTGTAGGTGATTTTAGTTGCAATTCTGGAAAGGAATTTAAAAACGACTTTTTATAAAGAATATATAGAATTTTATATAGAATAATATTCAGTTTGTACAAAAAGGAAAACATTTTGGTCCCTACTATGTCTTGGGACTTTCACAAAACAGTTTCCAAAAAACTCCCTGATCAATATTTGTTTATAACAAATTATCCCTTTCTTAGTTCACTTACTTTCCTGTTACATTCCATGAGTGGATAGGGGAACGCTTCTCATAATCTGTGCGCTTTCAATTTTTAGACCCACTGACTGGGACCTGAATTTTTACACGGATTCCGAACGGTTTTTTTGAGAAGTAACTCGATAGTCGCAAAAAAAATGTAAGTTGGTCTCCGCGGGAGTTGAACCCTCGAAGAATCTCACAACCATTGCTCCACCGACAGTTACATTTTCTAGTTAAGAACAAGTATTACATTCAAACTTCCAGCTTAAGCGGAAAGTATTTGTTTGTAATGTATAGTCAATTTTCATTTGAAGATTCAATTTCAATTTCAATTCAGAATTTGGTTTCCCTACTAAAACATAAACATGGTGTCGCATAACATCCCATGAAGGGATTGGGGTGAGCTTCTCACCATCAGTTAGGTGTGCGCTTTCCAGTTTTACACTCACTGATTGGGACCTACAGTTTTACACCGGTTCCGAACGGTATTTTGAGAATCTTTTTTCATGGCTAAGTACTCAATAACATCGCCATCACTTAGCGAGGTGACCGTCGTCGAAAGAAATGTAAGGTGGTCTGAGCAGGGATCGAATCCCCGTTCTCATGTACAAGAGCCGCGCACACTGACCATTGCACCACCGGCGGGACCTACTACTACTACCCTACTACTCACCCAAATATTCCTTCATGCCATCGAATGCCTTCTTTTTGCCCACGTCCATCATTGCATCGAAACGCTCCAAATCATCGTCCCTGACCTTTTCTCTTAGCGCATCCATTTCAAGTAGTAGATTCTTAACTTGTTTTATTACCCGAGCGGCATTGATTTCTTCTTTTTTGATTTTATTCCAATCACCCAAAGCCAGACTTTTCTCAATGTTACTGTGATGATTTTTCAATAAGCCCAGGTGATGCGGAATGGCCATGTCGTTGAAACGTCTTACGGCGATTTCCGCTTGCTTTAAAGGTATTTTTTCACCTGCTGCCGTCATGGTCAATTAAAAACCAGTCTACCCAATCTCAAGAACTAGAACACAGCAACTAAATGTTTGCACGCACCAGCAAGAGAAAAAGTGAAAGTCTGTCCGTTGAGCGGACAATCTGTATTATTGATTTTTTTTCTTTCTGCGTAGAAAACTTTTGGACTTCTCAACTTTCTTTGTCACAAACAACTGTTTTGAGGCACCGTCGCCACTGCGTGTGAATTTGTTGGTTTTATTCCTCTCTAGTTGCGTTGTTTAGATTACGAGTTCATTACAAAACAAAACAAATTTTTATGTGCTAAATATATGTTTTCTTGTTCGTTTCCACAGCTTCTTATGTATGTTTTGAGGTCTCCTGTTTGTGGAATTTTCTATTTATGTTTTTCCTTCGCTTCACTTTTGTGTCTATTTCTCTGGTTTCTCCCTTTGTGTTGTCCTATTCTGTTGTTTGTTTTCTATTCCATTTTCATCACAACAAACGCGAAGTTGGTTGTAGTTCGTATTGTGGACGTTAAACTTTTGCTTTTGTGGACTTCATCGTGTGTGATTCATAAAAACATATACATTGTTTACGGTGCGTGTACACGGGACAGTTTAAGACAAAATAGTTGGGAATATGTATTAGTTGTCACTAAGAGAAAAATTGTTTGTGTGACGTACGCGTCCAGCCATTTATAAATATTTTTACTTTTATTGACTATATTACAACCTCATGAGGTCAGACGTCTTACACATATTAATTAAACAAATTTCAACATATTCTTCCAACTGGCTCTATCCTTCGCCTTTTCTCGCCAGTTGGTAACACCAAGGATACGGAGATATTCTTCTGCCTGGTCTTTCCAGCGGAGTCTTGGTCGTCCTCTTTTCCTGCTTCCATCGGGTACGTTATCAAAAATCTTTCGCGCTGGCTCATCTTCATCCATTCTGATAACATGGCCTAGCCAACGCAATTGGCACACTTTGATTCGTCCAGCTATGTCCACGTCAGAATAGAGATTATATAGCTCTGCGGTCCAGCGACGTCGGTACTCGCCGTTTTCCCTAACGGGACCATATATTTTACGGAGAATTTTTCTCTCGAAAACTCCCAGGTGTTTTTCATCCCCTTGCGATATGACCCAAGTTTCAGAGCCATATGTCAAGACAGGTAAAATGAGAGTCTGATATAGCTGAACTTTTGTCCTTCGAGAGAGGGCTTTGTTCCTAAACTGCTTGCTGAGCCCAAAATAACATCTATTTGCAAGTACAATTCTCCTATCTATCTCCAGGCTGACGTTGTTGTTCTTGTTCACGGCGGATCCATGGTAGACAAATTCATCTACCACTTCAAAATTGAATCGGTTGTTAACGTTGAAGTGCGGACCAAGTTGAGAGGTTTCTCTAGTCGTTGACACCATCAATTTTGTCTTGCCCTCATTAACAGCAAGACCCACCTTCGCTGATTCCTTTTCGATTCTTGAAAATACTGCAGTAACCTCTCGCAAATTTCGCCCAATGATGTCTATGTCGTCAGCATACGCCAGCAACATATGGCTTTTCGTGTTAATGGTCTTGTTCGTTTTTACTGCAGCCTTTCTCATTATTATCTCCATTAAGATGTTGAAGCGATTGCACGAAAGTGTGTCGCCTTGTCTAAGTCCTCGCTTGGTACAGAATGGTTGAGTGAGGTCTTTCCCCACTTTCACTGCTGATTTGGTGTTGGTCACCGTCATTCTACAGAGGCGGATCAGTTTTGTCGGAATACCAAGTTCAGACATAGCTTGGTCAGTTTTCCCCGTATGGGGCTATCGAAAGCAGCTTTGTAATCGACAAAAAGTTGGTATGTATCGATTTACTTTTCGTGGGTCTTTTCCAGGATTTGGCGTAGCGTGAATATTTGGTCAGTTGTGGACTTGCCTGGTCTAAAACCACATTGGTCAGGTTTTCAATAATTGGCTTTAGTCTTTCACATAATACGCTCGACAAGACCTTATACGCGACGGATAAAAGACTGATACCGCAATAGTTGGAACAGACACACGGACCACCCTTTTTGAATATAGGACATAATACACTGATACTCCAGTCGTCGGGCATAGATTCCCCCAGCCATATACCGCATAGAAATCGATGCATGTGGGCGGGAGATCGCCGTTCTAACCTCGTCTTGGTTGGGGGGGGGGGGTACAATCTATACTATCTTCCACTATCATTACCTCCTGATCTTCAGTGGAAGAATCTGATTGGAGTAGTGCTGAAAAGTGGTCTCTCCACATTTTGAGCACACACTGCTTCTCAGTCACCATATTCCTATTCTCGTCCTTGCAGGAGGGCAGCCCATTATTAGGCCCGTTGGTCGATCTTCTTACCCTCTGGAAAAACTTTCGCGATTCACCATTCATCCTGCACATTTCGGTTCTTTCACTCTCTCTCTGCTCCCACTGCCATTTTTTTCGCCTAAATAGTTGGGTTTCCCCCCTTCTCAGCCTCTTATACCGCTCACTCGCAGCACGCGTTGTAACTAACTGTTTCGTTGCCATACATGCAGCGTCTTTTCATCAGTTGCAATGCGACATTCTTCGTCGTACCATGGCTTATCCTTCTGAGAGTATTCTGCTCCAGCAGCAGAGAGAGTTTCTGTCGATAGGACATTGATATCGCCGGTATTTTCAGCTTGTCAATATCCAGCTTTTCCTGTGTTCGGCTCCGTACGTTTTTCGCCCTGCTCAATCTCGTGCGAACTTTCGCAGCCACCAGGTAATGATCCGAGTCGATATTGGCACCTCGAATGACACGTACATCCATTACACTAGAAGAGTGCCTGCCGTCTATTACCAAGTGATCAATCTGGTTCTTCGTCCGTTGATCAGGAGATATCCAGGTCGCCTTATGAATGTCCTTATGCTGGAATCATGTGCTACTAACTACCATGTTCTTTGCAGCGGCGAAGTCTATCGGTCTTATTCCATTATGGGAGGTGGTATCATGTAGACTGCGATTGCCGATGGTTGGTCGAAAGACACTTTCCTTTCCTAATTTGGCATTAAAATCGCCTAGAATAATCTTAATGTCGTGGTCAGGGCAGCGTTCATATACTTCCTCCAGGCGCTCATAACATTTTTCTTTGACCTCAACATCTTTATCCTCTGTCGGTGCGTGCACACAAATTAACGAGATGTTGAAATATTTCGCTTTGATGCGAATTGTGGCTATGCGGTCACTCACTGGGTTGAACCTTGAAACTAGGTGTCGCAGTATCTTGCCTACTATAAATCCGCACCCAAATTCGTGGTTACGCTCATGGCAGCTGTAGTAAATATCGAAGTTTTTCTTTCTGGTGCAACCATATCCTGTCCATCGCATTTCCTGGATCGCTGTGATGTCAGCTTTATATTTTCCGAGGACATCCGCCAGTTGGAAAGTGGCACCAGTCCTGTATAACGTTCGAACATTCCAGGTACATATCCTTACATCATGGTCCTTATAACGTTTGCGAGGATCGTCAACAGTTAGGGGGTTTCTTTGTTCATCATATTTTCTGTGTATTTTTATTGCCGATATAACGGTGGCGGGAGGCAAACCCAGCCCACCGTGGTTTGCATTTTACCTACTGCCAGGATGATTATGTTTCAGCCGCCCATTATGGATCAGACCAGAATGCAGTGTGTCGAAACTGGATTTTGGTTTCTTCAATTTTGATCCACCGTTGGCCAGGGGTGTTGGCTCATCCGCCTTCAAAGGACAGAAGAATATGTCCACTACTTCGAAGAGCTTCAATGACAGGGTCACCTAATAATCCTGAGACGTATCAGTGATCGCATTACCACTCAGGTTGCTCATTCGTTTCGCCTTCTCACTTTAGCTAGCTAACGGAGGTTTCCGATAAGCCATTGCCCAGGACATACTGCGTGGAAGTAGTGAGCTGCTTGGACTGCCCAATGATGGAATCATTTCTGGCCACTCCCAAGTGAATGGCTATCAGAAACTTTCCACCTCCAAGGACAGTCCTAGGTCGCCTTTTATAAACACATTTATAAACACAGTACAGTTTTAAGCACCCGCCGACAGTGTCGTTTCGTTAAATTTCGTGCTCTGATTTTTTGTTTCTTCGCTCTGTTGCCATTGTGTTTTGTATAATATATTTCCAAATATGTATATAAATATATTTCCCAATTTGTAATTTAGTTGCGATTTTTTTCTCAAATTACTACGAAACGTCACCGATATGACTGATGGCTGAACTAGTAGAGGTTGACGCAGTAGGATTTGTTGTAATTGTGTGAACCAACAACAGGCTCTTACTTTTTGTTTCATGACTTTAACCGTCAAATTCGAACGAACACAGTACACAAAAAAGTACAACAACAAAATACACTGAATTTAATAGATGGAGTCATAAAAAAGCACAATCAGTTGTTCTAATGCGCCAACCTCTACTAGTTCAGTCATGATCTGGCCGCTTATGTCAAATCTCTTGCCGAAGTTAAAACATGTTTATACTGCATTCGAAATCTAGAGATATCTAGATTTCGTGGCATAAACATCTGATTTTCCATACACAAATCAGTTGTTCGTGTGAATGAAATCTAGATAATCGAGATTTCGGCTGCAGCATAAACTTGGTATTACTGTCGTTAAAAAATCAGAGACAGTGGCGAGGCAAGTGAGAGAAGTGTAAGTCGGAGCAAAACTGTCCCGTGTAAACGCCAGGTTAGTTATAATTTTAAATGCCGAAACGTAAGACCTTCGATGAGACGTCAGAATCATCTGTCGATAATACCCAAATTGTTGTGGTCAAAATGGGGTTGGCATCGATTTGTAAAAATCAAGCAGTCTATAATTGCATTCAGCACGATGTAACCGAGATGTCTGCGTTAATTGTCGAATCGTCAATATACATACATTATTCGGCGATGAAACAATGGTAAGCCGGAAATTTCACCAAAGTCAACTTTCTCGACTACTACTACCCGTTGATGCAAAAGAAACGATCAAAATAGATTCTGGATCCAGAATACGAGCAATTACGCGAATCATCGATGCCATTGTACGACAGTTCGTTTCGATCGAATTTATTTGTCGATTCAGCCAATAAATATCTGAAGATATTTTACAATAACATTTGGGTGTGTGCCTACAATAGATTGCGTCGATTCTTAAAATTCGAACCAGACAAACGCAAAGTATGTATTAAACATCTGAAACAAGCTGAGTTGAATCAGTTTCAAATGACTCGTTCCCATTTCAAGTGCTGCCTAACATTCACAACTAATGTTTACGATCTGGTATTAAATACAAAAATAAATATATACGTATGTATATCACATTTTCAATTCATTTATCCATAAAATAGACTTAAAATATTATAAAAGGAAAGAAAGTACTATGAAATAGCATATAAACATTTAAAAAAAGTATAAAAATTAATGCATACACAGGCACATCAATTACTACACAGAGAGCGATGTTTTGCTAACCGCGTTCCTTCAATGTTTCATTGCCACACTGACACAGAAGGCAGCAAGTGCAATAGAATAGTGTTCATGTTATTCTAGCTTGTAGCGCGAGGATAGACCATGCATAAACACCATGAGCACTATAACATAGATGTTAGTTTGATACACTTGTAAGTTGATGATTTGCTGTGAATCCACAACTTTGTAACATTCCCTCAAAAACGAGTAATCATTCGTCAATTTTGGGTTGCTTTGGCTGTTGTTATGTTTTAGGGAAGATGTGTAGTAAAAAATGTTTACAAGTACTGTACGTATTTTGAAATGTTTTGTTTGTTAAGAAATCAAGCTGACTCGTTCTATGCTTTAGTATGTATATCAAACGTTGTCGCATCTATTTGAAACCAATAGTCAATATGCCGGTGATCCAGAACTACTCGACAAACTCAAAACTGAATTAATGTAGAATGGCCAAAAATTTGATAAACTGAAACTCAAAAATGTCTTTTGGAACTCGATCTATTTATTCTACAATCTACAACGTTACAATTTACGCAACAAATTCAAGAATTTCGCACGAAAGGCTGTTATTCGCAATGAATGGTATGAGTATTTCAAGTGTCCCAATACGAAAAGTAAGAAATTCAACTATTCAATGCAAACCGATGGCGTCTCAATATCGTTTTTGATGGCAAAACCAAAATATACTACACCACAATCAACAACTGGAAAACGAAAGAAGAAGCAAAGAGACGAAACTGAAAGCGCCGGTGACTTGTTGAAAATGCGGAGCACCATTTACGACGAGCGCATAGGATTGGATCTAGGTCTACGACTGATTTATGGTGGTATAAAGAACAACCGGCCCACCAACCTAAAGAATGCCACGTATCAAGCAATGTCTGGTCATCATTCGCGTAAAACTGAACTGGCAAAATATACCAAATTCAAACAAACAGAATCCTCGCAAGAGGCTCCGCATCAAACCGACTTTGCTGCA
Organism: Phaonia tiefii; assembly: GCA_963931995.1. Taxonomy (NCBI): domain Eukaryota; kingdom Metazoa; phylum Arthropoda; class Insecta; order Diptera; family Muscidae; genus Phaonia; species Phaonia tiefii. The sequence continues at coordinate 60,540,070 of OZ008369.1, read as the reverse complement.
TACACTCGATATCGTTTGGCTGTATTTACAAACAAACAACGTATATTTGGACAACGCAAGGTGACCCGTTTGAAGCTGAAGGAATTTATGTGTCGAGAAGACAGTGCACAAAATTGCAGCTAAATTGGTTCCTGAGTCCAAAACGAGAAACACTTGATTTGCATTAGATCGACGGAAATTGCAGCCGATTCACCGTTGCATGGATATACAGTCACTCACATTTAAAGTCGTGCAGTACCATTAAAATATTTTCAGTCCAAATATTTCTGTGTTTATAAAAGAAAATATATTTTATTTTTTACCCCTTTTGTTACAAAAACACTTGGCTTTAAAAACAACTACAATGAAATATTCTAAGTACTTTTATAAAAAGCACATGAAGTCTAAACTAAGCCTACTACACTTTTTTGCCTCACATTGAAAGTCGGGCATAATAAAAAATATTAAGAAAAAAAAAGTTAATATTTTGTTGCTCCGCCTTTTTGGTTCTCTACAGCTTGTAGGCGGCTTGGCATTGATTGAACAAGTTTTTTGCAAAAATCTGGATTAATATTGTTCCATTCTTCAAACAGCGCATTTTTCAACTGATCTTTTGATGAACAGAGCCTGTCCTGCATCCTGCGTCCTAATTCGTCCCATAAATGTTCAATGACATTGAGGTCGGGTCTTTGTGCAGCAGTTTTGATCACCTTCGGACAATTATATAACAACCAGCTCTTAACATCGTGTGCCGAATGACTCGGGTCGTTATCTTGATAAAATTTGAAGTTTGATTCAATGCCAAGTTTTTTTACGCTATCTTTCAGATTTATCTTCGAAATCGTCAAATACACATTCTTGTTCATTATTCCTTCGATAAAGTGTAAGTTGCCAACTCCTGAAGCTGCCATACACCCCCAAACCATCACGGACCCACCACCATGTTTGACCGTTTATCTCAAATTTTTTGATTTTGGTTCTTTGCTTGGTTTGCGCCATATTTTACCCCTTCCATCGCATCCAAATAGATTAAATTTAATTTCATCAGTAAACAGTACCTAATAATAGATTGTTAAAATCATAAAGCATTATTTTTTGTCGCCACTTACAGTGCTCCAGAAGTCAAAGTCCTTGGCCATATATTGATAGACAAAAACAAGTCGGTCATTTTGGTTCTTCTTGCTAATGAGGTGCTTCTTCCGTGCAACTCGGCCATTAAAGTTATTTTTTCGAAGAAATCTTCATACTGTTTCTGGGTTAACCTCTGTCCCAGAAGCTTCTTTGACCATCGCAGTTAGATTTGGTGCAGAAATAAAGGGATCATTCTTAACTTTTCTAAAAATCATACTCGCATCCCTAGAGGAGAGTTTCTTTAATCGGGGTAGGCGTTGTTTGTTGGCAATCAACCCATCTTTTTATATCTAGCTATGATGTCATGAACCGTTGATTTGCTTTTCTTCACTAGTTTCGAAATTTCGCGTTGGACATGAAAGGGTTAAGGACTCCTGTTTTGTGGAATTTTCTATTTATGTTTTTCATTGGATTACTTCACTTTCTTGTCTAATTTTTTGGTTTCCACCTTTGTGTTGTCTTATTCTGTTATTCGATTTCTATTCCATTTTCATCACAACAAACGTGAAGTTGGCTGTAGTTCGTATTGTGGACTTAAACTTGCTTTTGTGGACTTCATCGTGTGTCATTCACAACTACAGATGTCGGCTAGAATATTACCGACTAGCAAACCGGGCAGACTTCGTCCTGAATTTTAGTAGTGGGGAAAATAGCCTATAGCACTCAGTGATAACATAGCATTCTACTGGTGAAATCTTTAAAATCTGATAAATAGTTTAGAAGAATACCCCCTACATACAAACTAACAAACTTAAACACTTCCTCTTTATAATATTAAGTGTAGAAGAGCGCACAACAGGTCGAACTTAGCGGCTTAAGTGTATGTCTTACTGACATGGGAAGGTTTAGAGTGCTCCTTCTGAACACTCAACACCACGCCCCTCTTTTCGAACTAACTAAGTGTAGAAGTATATATATAGATAGATTACAATACATTAAACAAATTCGAAGTAAAATTGGCTAATTTTGTTGTATGAACATACCAGAGATAAAGGCAACATAGCGTTTGGGGTAAAATTCGGGCACGGCTACAAAAAACTAAATTAGAGTAAACTATAAGAACAATAAAATTTTTTTAAAATGCACCTGACAGGTCACCTCCCAAAAATTTACACTTTAAAATCTGATCTAAACCAAAATTTCACTACCGATAAAGATTTTCAAAAAGTTTTTTCCCATCGCTCGGCCCAAATTGCCATATATGCCTTTAAATCTTGAGTATATAATCGGTCATATCTTAGGTACTTATAATCCGATCTGGTTTTAATGCCGCATTTAGACCGCAGTTTATCGCGATTAAGTTAGAGATAACCTTTTTCTCATCTTTGAAGTTTATACCACCCAATTCGAGATTAAATTGGCATTTCAGGTTGCAATTCTTTGCTTAATCCAATTTAGAGTACCAAAAATCACATTATCGTAGACGGTGGCACAACAAAACAATTAAATTGACGACACTTTTGTACAAATTTGGGATGTTTCTGAAATATCTGCACCTCTAAAATTGGCATAGTCTGCCAAACAGCGCTTGTCGTTCAAATCGACTCACATTTTAAATTGATGAGAGGCAATTATGAAGGCGGCGGAGTGAGCTTCATAATTTTGTTAGCGGCCGCCGCGTCGGGAAATTTATTCTTAAGTTTTCACTGATTAAAGTTGAATGAATAATTTTCTGGGTTAGCGTGGGGTAATGTCGCATTTATACCGCAGTTTATTGCGACCAGGGGGTCGATTCTGGTTATGTGAAACTGTGAAATGAAAAAAATCTCCAGTATTAATTTAAGTACAAGAATTATCACTGAAAAGTTTTCACAGAACCAGAATCCACCTCCAGGTTAGCAATAGCCTTTGAGATTAAAGTGTCATTTCAGGTGGCAACTTTGTGATTATACCAATTAGAGCAACTCCGTGCGAAACCAAATTATCGAAGACGGCGGCACAACAGAAAAATTAAATTGGCGGCTATTGGTTTTGACAGTTTTATACATGTTTGAGATGTTTTTGAAATAAAAAAAATATGGTTTCCCATTACATCCCATGAAGGGGCCCGGGAGAACTTCTCACAATCACTGAGCTGTGCGCTTTCCAGTTTTCACTCACTGATTGGGACCTACAGTTTTACACCGATTCCGAACGGTATTTTGAGAAGCTTTTTCATGGCTATATACTCGATAGTGTCGCCGTCACTATGCTAGGTGACCGCCGCCGAAAGAAATTTGAGGTGGTCAGAGCAGGAATCGAACCCAGGATCTCAAGTACAAGAGGCGCGCACACTAACCATTGCACCACTGAAATTATGAAAACATAACATCATAAAATTTAGCCAACAAAAGTTGGAAAATGTGTAAATAATTATTATAACAACTGAAGCAGCAACAACTGAATCCTAATGTAAGAAGTTTATATTTTTTGACGGGGCCAGAACCCCGGGGATTGCAGGGTTTAGCTGATATTAAAAATGTATATATTCATCCATTGTGTTATGTACTCATAATTTTGTGTCGGGAAACGGTTTACTTTAAACAAGTCCACCTATCAAATATGAAATCGCGGGTGGTCGAAGGGGTTTTAAAACAAGAGTGTAGTGGTAGTTGCTTTGTATATATAATTTTTTGAAAAACTATTAAATAAATAAAATATCTGAACTGAATCAAACTGATGTTCAAATTGTATTATTGTGTGGAGAGAAACTGTTTGTATTCAGCTGTATATATTTTCATAATATATACTTTGAAATATTTCGACAAATCATTTCTAATTTTACGAACAAATCATTGTTTTTGTTCATTTTCATTATAATCCTAAACACACACACGATATTCACGCTTGTACCCCAAATCAGACATTAAAATAGACATTCAAACACTAGTTGCAACCCAATTGGGAGACTTTATCATGCAGCAAATGTTTGCTATCCGTAAAGGATTAATTGTTTGCAATCTAAAGTAGCAGCTTTAGTTTTTGCCTAGAAGAAATAAATAATATAAATCTACAAAATTGGTTCTATACCATAGGTTAGGTTAGGTTTAGGACACGTGACAATAACAGACAGTGTACAGTACACTATTAGGTGGGTTGACCCATTGTGATTGCCCATATATATGAGAAGAAAGTAGAGATACGAGGGAAGAGAGGGAGGCGAGCCCCATGATAGTGAACATTTTCGAAAGATAGATAGACGTAGGACAGACAGAACAACCACTCAATAACGTTCCCAGTGTATATAAACATACATCACCTGATAAGCCCTGATCACCACATGTGCAGGTCAAGGTTTACCATTCCATATTCCCAGTGGAGTAGAAATAACCAATAGACAAATCATCAGATAATGGTATCGCCTGCCTGGATCCATGGCAGACCCCGCAAGAATTTCATCAAATCCTCAATGGCTACATCACGCAAAGAGGCTAGGGCCTCTGTCTGAAACAAACCAAAACAACTGCGACGCCTACGCTGCAGGGCACAATCCAGTTGAGAGTAAAGCCTCCAGCATCACAGTGACCCGTTATCACCCTAGTGAGGAGTCACAAGTCAGCCTTGTTCAGTCCAAGAAGCGACTTAGTTCTCCCAGATTCCACTGACGGCTATATGTCTCTTGAAATTCTGCAATCCACTCAGGCCTGCCGGGCAGCGGTGATCTCGTCCAACGACCAGCAATCGATCAAGCCATACAAGTAACAGATCGGTGGATTTGCAGATGTAATCAATCTCAAATCAGCAGAAGTACATCCTGCTCTAGCAAGACAGTCTGCTTCAACATTCCCTGTGACATCATTTTGTTTCGGAGCCCAGCAGAGTCTTAGCTTGCCGCGCACTACTGTTCAAGAGCCGCTTCCAATCCCTAACCAATTTGGATTTACACATGTGTGACACAGATAACGAACTTACCCGCTTGATACAAGCATGAGTCCATTATCTCAGTTGCAGCTCTCATAATCGCCACGATTTCCGCTTGTAAGATACTACAATTCGCACCCAAACTCATCGACAGCCCGAGCTGAATGCCCTCACTGAAGATCCCCGCTCCTGTGCCCGATTCCATTTTGGAGCCGTCTGTAAAGATCAAATAACCAGAGATTTCCGGGCATTGCCCAAAGTCTACAGTCGACAGCATGTAGTGAGTGGCCTGACTCAAACACTCATCCGGGTGATTCTCAGTCAACTTCAGATACTTAATTCTGTCATGCGAAGGACGCTTCTGACAGCACACCGTCTCGCATAGACATCAAGGTTAATCAAATTCAGGATTATATCCAACGCTGAACCTTACTGAACATTTTCAACCGGTAGATGTTGCCCGATGCGTTCCACCTGACTACATAGCCATAGGTGATAATTGGGCCATAGCCGAAAAAAGCCATTTCACGATTTTCGGACAAAGACCCCAGATTTTGGCAAACGAATTCCTACAGGCGTAGAGTACGTTCAATCCTTTCTTCATTCGCTTCTCCGTATTTCGCTTCCAGTTTAGGTTTTGATCAAGAACGATACCGGGATATTTCGCCTTAGAAGGTAGAGATAGCTCCACGCCCTCCAACCTTGGTTTCCTAAAAAATCCAATCTATCGCCTACACGTAAAAAGAACCAGCTCCGTCTTGGGCAGGTTAACACCAGGCCACAGTGCCTGGCCCGAACTGACAACTCATCCAGGGCATCCTTCTATACCATATATTAAAGAATGTCTAACCTATTTACCGAAGTCTTGAAAGTAAAGCCGTTTTACAATAGTTTCCATCACCGTTGCAGACTCCTGGAGTTTTAGATTTTTTTACGAAACACAAGCAAAAGTTTATGTTTCCTTATAAAAACTATTGTAGGTACACACAAAGACGTCAAAATTAATTGATGATTAGTCAAAATTAATTGAAACTAGTCAGACGCCAAAATATGCCAGAATAAACGACGCAGATTCAATTTAATGTTTTCCTTCGAAATCTAATGATTTTGCGGCAGGATAAACAAGTTTTAAATGGTTACTCACATTAACTATAGCCAACACAGTTTTTCTGATTTTTTCAGTCTGGTGACTTTATGCCTACTTAAGCTCCGTATACAGTTCTTGCGAAATTTTCCTAAGAAATTGTGTTATTAATTCTAAACGGAAAATGTTGTTGCGGAGAGTTACCACATATATTTGATTTACCTTGCAAATATTTAATTTATAATTCTTCACCGCGCTCCATTTTATTTTTAACATATGGCGTGTTGATTTCGGTTGTTAAAATGATCAAAATGTCAAAATTCCGGTCCCAAATAATTATACAATTGTTTTCGTACGAAAGAACTTTGATGTAACAAACCTGTATGTCAGTATATGTTGATACTTAGAGATCTTCGATCGATACTAATTCGAACATGTGAATTGCAGAATTGAGTTTGTATATATATATAGGATTGATGATCAACCGATGGTATCATAGTTAGGAATCTGATGATGAACTTGTCACGGAGTTCGAAACTAGTCATGTCAGTGAGTGTGCTTAACTGAATTGCCTATTATTTCCAACAAAAGCCAACGATTTTTCAATTAGAAAAATGTTCATGACTTGTAAGCTTGTAGTATGAATTTGTCATACATTAACCAAAAAAACTATATTTGATTTTGCCTACAAATTTTTCGCAAAGAGCTGAGTATCAAGCAAATGAAAAGTGGGCAACATTTTTGTTTCATGAAATTTTCGTTATTTTTTTTATACACGTACTTATGTGGAGCATATCTATTATAGCCCCAACCTCCCAAAAAGAAAAAGAAAAAAAGGGGTGTAGAACACATTATTGTAAACAAAAAATGTTTAATAAAAAAATTGGCGGCGAGCCCTATTTTGGGAGTTACGGGCCGTCGAAGTTTAGGCATATGGAGTGATTTTGTGATCCCAACAAATTGTAGGAGATGACCTGGCAATTGTTTTATGTAAACAGGGTCGAAATAAGTACAAAACATTAAATTAAAAATATCGATTACTTGCTTAGTTATCGAGTTATGGAAGTTGACAAATGTTAAAATACAGACTTTCTACACAGAAAAAAATCCTAATGTAATATTACCCACATTCATGGTCTGATATCAGCCAATGACACTTGGCAACATAGGGTCAGCTATTTAATTTGACCAAAAACGCGCGATTTCTTTGTGAAACTGTGAAAGGGCGTCAAAAATTCAGGACATGGGGCAGGCAAAAATTTTTTTTTTAAAAATAAACCAAAATTAAAGAAAATGTAAAGAATGTGAGAAAATGGAAAAATAGCCCTCGCAGGGACCTATGTTGCTCGTACTGTGTGGTAGAACTTTTGGAAAATCTTTAAATTTATATTGCACTAAGTCGCCAGGCAGGGGGGTTAAAATTCCCTCTGTACCCTAAGTCGATGTGTGGCAAAATCGGAAAAATCACTCGATACTTTTAAAAAAAATTTATTTTTCTGGATGGTTACCATAACCAATCTCATGGTTTCTGTACGCACAAAAGTGGACTTATATGGACTTACAGACATCCCACGAAAAAAAGAATGACACCACGGAAAATCGCGCCATTTTTTAAACATAATTTTTATTTTTTGGCATGTTTATGAAATTTTTGCATGCAGTTTTCGAGAAATCTTCCTAAGCTTTCCAACGATACCTATATTGCCATATCCCACCGGAAAATGTTAAGCATATAAGGGGAATATATATTCAAGGTTCGGGGACCCGTAATCCGAGAAATATGGGCCACCGCCAAAAAAAAAAATATATATATCTTTTCTCTAAACGACTAGTTCTATGTGTGGAAAAAGTTTGGGCCGTTACGAAAGGTGGGGCCATTCAGGATATAAGCCCTAAATACAAATACCATACAAAATAAGTGATAAGCAAGCAATGTAACCAAAAAACACGCCTAGTATCATACTGAAAGCGCGTATACAACTCTGCGGTTGAAATGATTTCAGACATGATAATAACATTATCGAGGTAAATTTACTTGATATTGGGTGCAAAAATGTATGAGAAGTTACATGATACTAGTGTGATTTGACGATTATCTAGACGATCTGCAAGATCGAGTGCTTGTAAACGTCCTATAGGCTTTTCTGATCAACATGGAAGCAGAATGTAGACCGTGTAACCGCAGTGTAAATGGCTACCACACTGGCGCTGTCGATTGTTTTGTCCATCTGGCAGCTCTGCATCCGTACTCGTGAAGACCACACTTCGTAAAGTTGCCTGACAAAACGTTTATTGAGGGCATCCATTCGTATTGACTTAAGAGATTATACGCATTTTCCTAATTTAAAATAATTTGCGTTTAGGTAATTGTGTTTGTAAAAATTGAGAGTTTTTATCGACAGCAACAAAGGTAAAGTACAAAGAATCTGTCGAAAAGCGATCAAAATAATAGTTTTACTGTTTATCTGTGTATCTGCTTGGCTGTCTTGCTGACGACGACGACAACCATCCATTTCAATCTATTTCGCAACATATCGTAATCTTTGATATACAAAATAAAATGGCGAATCTACCAAAAGGTATATGGGAACAAAAGAATGATGGCTATACAAGTAGTGGATCCGACACAGAATCGGAAGTAGAAGTTTCATCGATAATTGGCTGGGACAGAAACGGAGTTGTGAAGCCGTTCACGGCATCGAATGTAGCAGTGAGTGGCAATGGTAAGAATGGGTCGGAGGCCTTTCGTAGCGCCTCCAGAGTATTGCCGAGTATAAAGCGTAATGGCGAAGAGAGAATGCCAACACGTCGGCCTGATCCAAATGTCTTAAATAGAAACGCTTTGCTGGCACGGGAAAATCGCCGCAAAAAGAAGTTGTACTTGGAGTCTGTCGAAAGTGAACTCTATGATGCCCGCAAGGCTAACCGAGCTCTGGTAAAGGCGCTGAAACGTCAGGTGAAAGTATCACAGCGGCTGGAACAGGAGAAAAGGTATTTTCAAAATATTATCGCCAATCAATCCGAAATATCTAGTCTGGTGACGTCTTTAAATAAGAGGCGGCAAGTATCGATTGACACAGGATCAACTTCGTCATTGGAGGTATTCACTGAATCTCCTAATAGGGAGCCACTAACCAGCTGTTGCAGCAGCAGCAGTTATGAACCCGAACCTTTTACAAGTCCCTTTGGCGAAGCCTCACATGGTAGTGTAACAGACAATGGACTCAATGATTTCAGCGAATTCTTATCTATTGATTTTTCTGCTATTCCCGACTTTTTCACAGATTTGGATACAGATGCCGCCGGAAGCTATTCGCATACCAGCTGGGATGATATATGGAATACAACCACGCAACTGGTAGAAGAAGGAGAGGGGAAGAAAGAAGCAGTACAATATCCTCAAATAACCACATTGGGCAAGGACAACAACAACAGCATGGATGACCATGATTACGGTGTTCCTCCAGCTACGCACAAACCTTTAGATATGCCAATATTATCGTCCTTGCCCAGTACAGAATCATCATCATTAGCATCGTCCTCGGTGAAGGACAACGATACAGTTGAAGATGAATTTCATGGCGTTTGCTTGCATTTAACACGTGGTAAGATTTCCTTAGAGTTTTGCCCAACATGCCATTTAAATTCTTCAAGTCGCGATCCACCTCTACAGTTGCTTAACGATGAAATGTTAGCTTAAGTTATATAATACTTTAATCCGGCAAAGGCCAAATATTTTTATACGTTAACTATTTATCCATAATGAGCTTATGCGGACTAGCTATAATTACTTAAAACAGTTTAAAAAAATAACTATTGTTTATTATTATTATTTCGTTATAACATCCATTACTAGCTTTATAAGAGAACAACAAAGTAGTGGGAGAAGGAGTAACGTACCGTGTTAGATCACATACCCACATTATCATTATTAAATCACATTAATCGCCCACCTCCCTTTGTACGGTGTAAACGGTAACTAAACTTTAATCTCACCATTTCAGACGATCATATGTGTGGGTAAATCTTCTTGGATGCTGCTGAAACTGCTGTGCTAGCAGATTTGCACAAACTGTAGCATCTTCTATTGAAGAAAAGGTGGGTTATTCCCAACGCTCTTCACGACGAGACGTGAGAGCGATATTTTGATGTTATTGAAACTGATACTATTGAATATGTTAAATCTTTACAGCCAGCCTACAAGAGGAGTCACTTCTAACAAAGATGAACTGTATGGTGCTTTTCACATGGAATTTTTCCTTACACTGTTGCTTACGTTCTTGCCAGTGTATAGTGTAAGGTACCGAAAAATTTAACGAGCAACTCGGACATGATCGTATTAATATCGATCATTATGAGTTCTACTTGAACAGTTGCCACTTGATACAAAGTTATTTCGATCGAAATACAATTAAAATCATATAAAAAAAAGATTAAATGTGTGGGGTTATTGCACTCTAGAAACGTGGTAAGATTTTTCACAATTAAAATGTTTCTCAATTTGAGATCCCAATAAAATATATTAAAAGGCAAGGCTGCCTAATATAATGGATTATTAATTCAGTTGGTATTTCCGAATATCCAAACATAAATTGCATATCATGTTTTCAATGATACACGGCACCTTTTTATTTGTTGTGTTTTGGAATCTTCATTACACTCACTTTGCGGTACGTATCGTTCTCGATAACTCTTACTCCTCCTACTTTACTTAATTATAGTTGAGATGACGTTAATTTTAAGATATTATTTAAATTTTGTTTATATGAATAAATAATTGATGTTATTATTTACGCTATGAAGTGAAACAAAAAGTTGATTTTATTTAAAAATCGCATGTTTTGGGGGGATATACCTACAGTATTGCGCAAAACCTAAGCAACTTTCAATTGAAAAAAAATAAGAGCATTTCTTTCCTTATTGGCAACAAATATTTGCAAAATAAAAAAACAATATGTGACGAAAACAAAATATACTCAAGTCTTAGCTGCGCAAAACCTAAGCAACTGCTGGCTTTCTTCCGATATTGTTTCTATTCTCGCAAGAAAGTAACGTTTTTTTTTCCAAGACATGAGAAATTGCGAAGAAAACTTAATTATGCTTCCTTCCGCTGTGATCGATTGTGCACCGCGAGAGCATTAACTTTTTATTAAAACAGAGCCGTAAAATATACGATAAACATTTTAAATTGCTCATACTGGAGGCATATAACGGAGGTCATTCACAATGTGAAATAGCCAAAAAAAAATGGGGTGAACAAGAGCACTGTGTCACCATTAATAAAAAAAAGTTTAATAACGGTGTAGGGCCCCTTCATCCCATTGACGGCATTATAGACCATGTTATGCCGCCATTTGATGGCAATCGCATTTCTCATGACATTTGGGATTACGATTTCAAATCGCATAATAGGTGCGACTTCAAATCACAAGCGCACACCGAGGTGAACTGATGTATTTTTCTTAAACGGAGGATCAAAGAGGTTACACAATGATGCACAAATAAAATGTAGCATGTTTGTTTTAGGTTTTAATAAAAACTGGTAATGTTTACGAACAATTTTCATACTAAATATTAGTTCAAAAGTATTAACAATTTTTCCGATTTGAATTCTGATACACTGGCGATTTAATACAACACAGCTGATTTAATCTACTTTCGAGAACATTGGTGCTGCCGGACGTTTGGATTTGTCTATATATCGTCACCTAAAATTCAATGGGGACATGGGACTGTCCGTGGAGGTGGAAAGTTTCTGATTGCCATTCACTTGGGAGTGGCCAGAAATGATTCCTTCATTGGGCAGTCCAAGCAGCTCACTACTTCCACGCAGTATGTCCTGGGCAATGGCTTTTTAGAAACCTCCGTTAGCTAGCTAGAGTGAGAAGGCGAAACAAATGAGCATCAAATCAGGTTTAGTAGGTGACTGATGTCACTGAAGCTCATCAAACAATCGGGCATATTCTTTTGTCCTTAGAAGGCGGATGAGCCAAACATACGGGCCAACGGCGGATAGAAACTAAAAGAAGAAAATCCAGGTTCAACATATCGCATCCTGGTCAGCGTCTGATCCATAATGGGCGGCTGCAGTCAAATATCCTGGCAGTAGGTAAAATGCAAAAACCCGGTGGGCAGAAAACATAAACAACCACTATTTGTTGACGACCCCCGCAAACGTTATAAGGACCACGATTTACGGATATGCACTTGGAATGTAAGAACTCTATATAGATCCGGTGCAAGTATCCAACTGGCAGATGTCCTCGAAAGTTATAAGGCTGACATTACCGCTATCCAGGAAATGCGATGGACAGGACATGGCTGCACAAGAAAAAGAAACTGCGATATATACTACAGTTGCCATGAAAAAAAACATGAATTTGGTTGTGGATTTGTAGTTGGCAAAAGACTGCGACATCTAGTCTCTATGTTCAATCCTGTGAGTGAATGAATAGCCACAATCCGCATAAAAGCGAAATATTTTTATATTTCCCTAATTTGTGTGCATGCCCCGACAGAAGAGAAAGATGATGCCAAAGACATATTCTATGAGCTCCTAGAGGAAACGTATGACCGCTGCCCTGGCCATGACATTAAGATTGTACTAGGAGATTTTAATGCCAAAGTACGAAGGGAGAATGTGTTTAATCCAACTATTGGCAATTTCAGTTTACATGCTGACAGTTCCGACAACGGTATGAGTCTGATTGACTTTGCCGCGGCAAAAAACATGGTCATTAGTGGCACAAGATTCCAGCATAAAGACATCCACAAGGCTACTTGGGTATCCTCTGATCAAAGAACTAAGAACCAAATTGATCACGTGGTAATTGATGGAAGGCACTCATCCAGTGTAATGGACGTACGAGTAATCAGAGGAGCTAACATCGATTCTGATCACTACCTGGCAGCAGCAAAGGTTCGCACAAGATTAAGTAGAGCGAAAATCGTACGAAACCAGACGCAGAGGAAGCTGGACATCGGAAAGCTGCAATTACCAGAGGTAGCCACAGCCTACTCAAGGAAGCTCTCGCAACTTTTGGCACAGAACCCACCCCCTCCCGATGACGAAGCTGATGCGCAGTGGAAACCCATTTCCGACTCTATAAAAACTGCCGCAACAACCGTACTTGGTTTCGAAAAACCGCTTCGCAATAAACCGTGGTACGATGAAGAGTGTCGCATAGTAAATGACGAAAAGAACGCTGCGCGTATGGTAATGCTTCAGTCAATTGCAACGCGAGCTGCAACTGAGAGGTATAGGGAGAAGAGAAAGGAGGTAAACCGTCTCTTTAGGCGTAAGAAACGGCAGTGGAGAAAACGCGAGAGTGAGAAAATTGAGACATACAGAAGGAAGAACGAAGCCCGAAAATTCTACCAAAAAGTTAGAAACGGATCTAATGGACATGGTTCAGGGCCCCCCTTCTGTAAAGACAAGGACGGAAATCTCGTCGCAGATGTGCAGAGCATGTTGGGAATATGGAGAGAGCATTTCTCCGCGCTACTAGTACCTGAGATATCCGATGACGATGGGACAATCGATCACAATATGGACGACGACGTCGATTGCCCCCTCCTAACCAAGACGAGGTCAGAACAGCTATTGCCCGGCTTAAGAACAACAAAGCCGCAGGAGCCGATGGATTACCGGCGGAGCTGTTTAAGGCTGGCGGCGATGAGTTGATAAGGTGCATGCATCAGCTCATTAGCAAAATTTGGTTAGATGAATGCATGCCCGGCGATTGGAGTCTCAGTGTACTATGTCCCATATTTAAAAAAGGTGACCCGAGTATTTGTGCCAACTACCGTGGAATGAGCCTTTTATCCATAGCATATAAGGTTCTATCAAGTATAATGTGCGAAAGACTAAAACCAATTATCGCTGATCTGATTGGACCATACCAGTGTGGCTTTAGGCCTGGAAAATCGACAACTGACCAGATTTTCACGCTACGCCAAATCCTGGAGAAGACACACGAAAAACAAATCGACACCTATCATCTATTTATCGATTATAAAGCAGCCTTCGATAGTCCGATACGGGAGAAACTCTATGAAGCAATGTCTGAGCTTGGTATTCCTGCAAAACTGATACGCCTTTGCAGGATGACCTTGACGAACACCAAATCCGCAGTGAAAGTTGGTAAGGATCTTACCGAACCTTTCGAAACTAAGCGAGGCCTCAGGCAAGGCGACACCTTATCGTGCGATCTCTTTAACATCTTAATGGAGATCATTATGAGAAAAGCTGCAGTCAATATGAATAAAACCATCAGCAGCAAAAGTCACATGCTGCTCGCGTATGCTGATGATGTAGATATCATTGGGCGCACAATTAGAGAAGTTACTGCGGTTTTTTCGAGAATTGAGAAGGAGTCAGCAAAAGTGGGTCTGACGGTGAATGAGGACAAGACAAAATTAATGGTTTCAACGAACAGGTCCTCCACGCGATTAGACCAAAGCGTGAACGTTGATAACCGTTATAACTTCGAGGTAGTGGACGAATTTATATACCTCGGATCTGCCGTGAACAAAAACAACAACGTCAGCCTTGAGATCAAGCGGAGAATTGTGCTTGCGAATAGATGTTATTTTGGGCTAAGCAAGCACTTTAGAGATAAAGCCCTCTCTCAAGCAACAAAAGTCCAGCTGTACCAGACTCTCATTCAACCTGTCTTGCTTTATGGCGCAGAATCCTGGGTCCTATCGCAAGCAGACGAAACATCTGTAGGAGTCTTCGAGGGAAAAATACTCCGAAAAATTTATGGCCCTATAGTGCACAACGGCGAGTATCGGCGACGCATGAATCATGAGCTGTATGAGCTTTATCCTGACATTGACATAGTTAAGCGGATCAAGATAACGCGATTGCGCTAGAGATAAAGCAAAAGATCGAACTGGTTGGCGAAATATGTTATCTTCGTTTTGTAAGGTCCCTGACCCCCCGGGGTTGTCCGAGACCGGATAAGTAAGTAAAATTCAAAATGACGTAACATCAAAATTACAAATTTTTTTTTCTGATTGATTACAATATGTTTGACTAAATAAAATACACGATTTCACAAAAAATTTTAAACACCTGGGCCCTAACTATGTAACTCGATTCGAAAGAAAAATTTAACGGAACCGAATTTTTGGTACCATGGATCTCGAATTCGAATGAGCGATATCCGAAAGTCGGATTCTAGTTTCGATTTACGGAAAGATTGAACCACGTATCTCGATTTTCGAACAGAAATGAACTCGATTTTTGAGATTCTTATTCGGTTGCTCTGGAGATAGCGGAAAGATATAAAATATTTGATTTTTATAAAAAATAGACAAATTTTATATTATTAATTAAGGAATTTTTATGCACAATAAGAAAAAGAATGATTTTTGTAGCAAAAACTTATTTTAATGGCTAAAAGTCTTTTAAAAAATTTGATTATTCAATGTTATATGGTATTTTTCAACTTATTGCCGTGCCCATGACCAAAGTATCGCTATACTTCGGAAAACAGCGACTCTAAGGAATTCGTGCACTAAATAAGACGACAAAAAAAATCTCCTATTACTAAACCATAGTATTAGTGTCTTTGTGCCACTGCCTCTTCCTTCGCTTATTAGAGCCTTCGTGAGATAGTCTGCATATACTTATAACGACAGTAATGCTTTTCACTCACTAAATGAATTTTGAATGTAGGGAATGTGGTTATGTCGTTGACTGCTGCCGAAGTCGCATTATTTTGTAAATGTTTAATGTATATGAATAGGGTGCAAAAAGGCATAGTCCAGTATGGAACTAGGGACGGGCGAAATGGTTAAAACTAGTGAATAATAAGAAATTGTAATTTTTTTCCTTACCCTTCCAATGAAATAATTAACCCCAGGACCCCTAATTTACTTTACCTAGGATATTTCTAAAACTTATTTATGAACAATAACAAACCAAATATAATTTTGACATGTTATGTTGCCAACCAAAAAAAAAACATTTTTCGAAAGTATTGGTAACACTTTTTGTTCAACCGAAAGTTGTACATGGTACCATTTCGAATAGTTTTAATTTTCGAATTACATAGTAGGGGCCCTGAGTTCAAAATCAACGATTTTATTGGAAGGATTGAATAGATGAGGTTTTTGATAAATCCACGTTTTTTCTTTGAACTGTAATTTTATATAAATTGTCGATGTCCCCTATACTTATAATTGACCAAACTACATATTCCCACTAATTTTTAGACAAATGGTAATTTTATTCACAAAATTCCGATTTTATATCTAACTATCTTTTGCCTCTCCTGTAAAGTGATGAAAATGTTGTTACCGTCTTTTTGAATTTTAGGTGACGATATACTAGCTTTGTTTCTTTACTTTTTGGTTAAAGTTCGGGTAAAAGAGAGTAAAAGCAAAATTCTCTCACAAATACTCAATATTACCCAAAAGTAAAGAAACGGAAAAAACCACTTTTCTAGCCCGAAAACAAGTGTCACAACACAAAACATATGTATATACTTGACAACAAATCGTGCATATCATGTTAATTTTCACTGTTCATTTGCACACTTCTTCCCATCTTCTTTAAATAAGAAATCTCAAAGCAATCACTTTTCCAGTTAATAAAATGGTAAATTCAATAATTTTTTTTCACTTGTGTTATTTTTTTCACAAATAATACATATGTTTTTATGTTGACGTTTCGAACAGCTGATTGTTTGACACTTTGCCCAAACTTACCCGAAGAAAAAGTTTGGGTAAGTTCGGTAAAAATGCATTTTGACGTTAAGAGAGACAAAAAATCGCTCTCATTTGCCCAATTTTTGAGTAAAGAAACGCGTTTGGGTAAGTTTAGGTTCCCGCGGTAAAGTAAAGAAACAAACCTACTATTTATGCCCCAATTTCTATTGTTTTCTTTTCGCATATATTGGAAAATGTTAATGAAACTGAATTTTTGCGTTAAATGTTTAAATGTTGCGTTAAATTTTATTTAATGTGTGTTTTTTAATCCGCTCTTTCTTCTTTTTGTTGGTTATGTTTGACAAGAAAAACATGTTTTAATTTTTTGAGTCGTAAGTCAAACGCGTGAGATCCAGCACTTGTCGAAATAAATCGCACGATTTCCAAATCGCATGTGATTCGCGCATTTCTCATCACATACCCGATGTACAAAATCAGCTTAGAGACTGTAATGATTCCGTACGAAGGGTGGAACATGAAACACACTTCGAAGTTAGTCACGGACTATTTAAAAATGAAAACGTATTCAGTCCTTGATTGTGCGGCACAATCACCAGGCGTGAATCCAATTGCAAATCTTTTTGGCATCCTCTATCGCAAAGTTTCTAAAGTGCAAAATTCAACGGAATTTGCCATGTGGGAAAAGTTAATTAAGTGATTTCGAATAAAATACCAAAAGGTTGCAGTTGAATAAAGTCAATTGCTGACTAATTTGAAAAATAATCTACAACATAACATAATATTCAAAATTGTTTATAAACTTATTTAAGTTGTGAGTCGTTTTAAAAATTGTTTATAACACGACAAACAAAATAATTAAGACACATACAGTCTTGGCCAAAACTTAAGCACCTCCCTAGGTAATTTTTTTCATGTGATAATTTTTTAAAGAAAACGAAGTTATTAATTTATTTTGTTATTTTTTTTTTATCTATTTATATCTTTTATTGTTGATAAACAAAAACTTTGTGCATTCAGAATTTTATAAATAAAAAATTAAAATCAAAAAAACATTTTACGATGGAAATCTAAGTGGACAAAACTAAAGCACCCCCTTTCTTCGTTTAAAAAAAAAAAAATATTGAAATTAATAGTGCTATTCATGCAAACAAGAAAACCTAGAACTTTTGCTCAGCGTAAGTTTGCCCTGAAGCGTTTCATGAGGCACCACATAAAGTTGCTCAGTGTATCTATGCAGCAATTGTCAAAAAAGGCTGATAAAGTAAATAAACAAAGTAAAATTAAAAGTATATGCTTTACCTATTCCATTATTTTATTTCCGGATTACCTAAAATAAAATCAGGCACAACAGGTAGTGGTTAAGGTAGTTGCAGAGGTAGCAGAGTGACCAACAAAACGCATTGTTGCGTAGTGACATTACTACCTTCCGTTATTATTTTGTAAACATACCCAAGTGCAATATCTATAAGTGATACATACCAGCAAAGGTGCGCATACATTGAGCCATCCCTCACTGCGATTGTTGTATTTTTCGAGCTCATCTGAAGGTTATCTACACAGAAAAAATACTTCATTAGAAGTACATGACATTTTTTCATTTGGTTGACTAGTGAGATAATTTCAAAGGTAAAATGCAATGTTCGAACTAAAAAGTAGATTCTGAGGGCTTTAGCGAAAAAATTCACAACTTCATTATTAATTGATGGATTTTCTTAAAAAGTAGCTTGTTTGATTTCTAAAACCTGCCACATTGCGTATAAAATACAAAAAAAAAATGCACTCTGTGAATTAATATTTTTTTAAAATGCTTTAAGGGGCTTTCACTTGTAAATTTTCGGTAAAATTTTGTAAAATTCCTGATTCAACAACCGATTACGACCGCTGTAGCTAACCGATGAATGAAGACGCACATTATTTATGTTTTGGGGTCTACTACCATCCATTTAGTATATATTTTGACGAGATTTGTTAGTTGCTGAAACAATTTTTCATACAAAAACAAATTAACCAAAAAAAAATTTTTAAAATTTAAAAAAAAAAAACAAAAAAAAACCTATCGAAAAAAAAATTTTTATTGCGTTTTTCGAGCTCATGTCAAGGTTATCTACACAGAAAAAATTATGGCATCCGGAGTACATCTTGACTGTTGACTAGTGTAACCCTTCCAGAAGCTGTTGGTTTTTGGTACCAATCCACTAATAAATTCTCCCCATTTCTTATTACCATGTTATCCAACTGTAAACCTAATGTTAGAATGAAAATTATTAAATGTTGTCAAAATATTATCTATAGCACTTTCTGAAAGATACAGAATAAATTGTCTACATATTTGGTAATCATTTTCGATTTTATGGCCATCTCTTCTATGCAGGAAGCAAGTAGATTCTCCATAACAATATCAACCATCATCGGGGAAACTGAAGATCCCATTGGAAGTCCTTCTTGTTGAAAATATAACTTGTCATCATATCGGAAATACCTGTTGTTTTTTTTTTATATATAAAGGAATATTGAATTATTAATATTTTTGTGCTGTTCTATTCTGTCCCATTTTCCCTCGATAATACGAAGTGCCAAGTCTACAGGTATACTCGGAAATAAAGAAACTACATCGAATGAAACTAATTTTTCACAGTTTTGTATCTTTAGTTCCTTTATTTTATTCTTAAACGGCCATGAGTGTTTTATATTGTATTTGGAGTCTTCTGTAATCCTTTTCAGTATATTCGTAATATACATACCTACACAACTCATAAGAAGGGGAATTAACAAAAGAACATATTGGTCTCAACGGAAAATATTCTTTGTATATTTTTGGGACTCCATACAACCTAGGTGCTGTGGACACATTTGTCTTAAGTTTGTTATTTTCAATTTGATTTATGTTTCCTGCTTTATACATTTTTTTTACAATATCATTGTTCATTTTTTGAAGTTTGCTTGTAGGATCTTTATCCATCAGTTTGAACTTAGCTGTGTCCCCTACAATATTAGTGGTCTTCATGAAAGCTCGAAAGAACCTCGTAAACTCAAAAACATCGTAAACTTGCACAGCGAACGTCAAAACAAACAAATTTCCCATACAAAGCGACTTGCTCAAAAGTGGAAAGTTTTCGAGGCAAATTTGCTGCGCAAACGTGGGATGGAGAAACGTGTAAACTTTTGACATTTCGTTGTCATCTGACTAGGATGGATAAATAAGGTGATAGCACTAGAACAGTAGAAAAAGTACACATACATAATACATGCAATTGCTACTGCTACCACCTTATGTATCCATCTTGGTCAGCTGATATGGTTTTGAGCACAACTACGCTGGGCAACTTTACCTGGTGCCTCATGCAACGGTGCGAGGGAAACTTGCGCTGAGCAAAAGCTCTCGGCTTTCACGTTTGCATGAATGCCGCTATTGTTAATTCGTGATATATAATCAAATTTGCTTATAGCTACCGTCGCATTTCCCTTATCGGCATTAACTATCATTACATCCTTAATATTCTTTAAACACTTTTCAGCCATATCAACTTTGTCTAACACAAATGTATCCATATTCGTCAGTTTCATTTTATTCATCTGACTATCTATAATCGTTGTCAATTTAGTTCTAGCTATATCTTGTTCTGCCCTACCCGGTAGTGTTTGAACAAACTCTTCTCCTTCTGCTATAATATTTAATATTCGTAATTGCTCCATTTTTTACCGGCAGCGCCTGTCCAAAGGAAAGAATCCATTGTACCTCCGTTGGAATGTCCTTGCCTGTTTTGTTAATGAACCACTTGCTATTTTATTTCTAATTTCTTTTTGTAAATCAATAAGGCAATTGCATTTTTTCTTGTGTACCTCTTTAATTTTCTCATTAAATGATGTTGCTAATCTGGCCTCACATTCTAAAAACTTTCTCATTTCCTCTCCTGTCAAATGTTGGCTTAAATTTCTGATTATAACTTGTATTTCATGTTCAACTTGTGTAAGCAATTGATGTTTTTCCTGAGTGTAAGGTTAAGAATTTTCTTGTGCAAATCTTGGGTGTATCCGGAGATAATTTTTGCAACCCATTTTCACCAAAAATATTCAAAACATTCTCGGTGGAATTTACAATAAATTTCGGAATAATACCTGATTTTCGACAGCGGATAAGAAATGTGATTATCTGCTTTATCCTAATGTACTTATCCTTCGTCTTTTTAAATCTGTTCACCCATCTCCTAGCCTGGCTGTTCTTCTTGAATTTGTTGTAGTCCATTATCCTTCCCCTTCGTTTGTCTTTGGCGTGTTCACCTTTTTTTTAACGAACGATCCCATCGCCGCCACTCACACCCGCCCCAACCGACCGAGGGGGCCTCATCCCTATGATGTAGGGATAACGTACACACCACAGACCGGCCCGTAGCGGGGAGTAACTGAGAGGAAAACGTGCAACGGCTACATAAAACTTCACAGCCGATTAAAGCAATACCAGTTAAAAGAGGAATAAAATCCGCAGATTACCACTATACACTTATTGAAAAATAATAAATCTTAAAACATAAAACCATAAATTATCAATACACCATTAATACTCGTACATAAAATACTACACAATAGCTATTTAGATGATTTATAATAAAAGACTTTATCGTGTCCGGTGATAAAGAAAAGTCAATAAACTGATAAACATCATTAAAATCTGTGCACATTCTCCGAACCGGTTCATTCAAAGCATAATTATAGCGTCGAAAACTAATATACAGGGGTTTATAGTTCCTAGAAGTTCTCGAAGGAACATTTATCGAAATACGACCAAGAAGATACTCAGAGCGTATATCGCCCCTGAGAATCTTATATATTGTAATCGAATTAAGCATAGTCCGTCTACTAGCCAGAGTAGGTAATTTAATCAAAGACAATCTACTGACATATGGAGGAAGATGGACGTTAGGATCCCATCTCAGGTTCCTAAGACAAAAAATAAGGAATTGTTTCTGTACCGATTCTATCATATTCACATAAAAGTCATATTGTGGATCCCATACCACTGATCCATATTCTAATATGGGCCTAACAAGGGATGTAAAAAGATTTTTCGTGATATATGGATCAGAAAATTCCTTCGCCCAGCGCTTAATGAACGAAAAGACAATTTCCTATCAAGTAAAAAACCTAAATCCAAGAAAGAATTGACCAATTCTAATGTAGAACCACCTATAGAATACCGGGAGGTAATCATACGTGATCTGTAAAACGCCATATGCTTACATTTACCCAAGTTTAACTCCATAAGGTTATGATTGCACCAACTCCCAAACCGATCCAGATCATTTTGAAGTAGAATATAGTCTGAAGTATTTTTATATGACATAAATATTTTCACATCGTCCGCGTACATAAGTACATTAGACTCAGCTATCGAATTAGGCAAATCGTTGATAAACAAGAGAAATAAAATAGGACCCAGGTGACTTCCCTGAGGAACGCCGGAAGGCACTTGGATAGGTCTAGATAACGAATCCCCAAAAATTACCATCTGTTCGCGACCAGTAAGGTAAGATGAAATCCATTCAATAATATTACTATTAAACCCGATAGCGCTTAATTTACTCAGTAGGAGGCGATGGTTACCCTTATCGAAAGCTTTACTAAAATCCGTGTAAATAACATCGGTTTGCATTCCTGAAATAAAACCATCAATTACGTGAGAAGAAAATTGAAGTAAGTTTGTAACTGTAGAAAGACCTTTGCGAAAACCATGTTGTCTACAGTCAATAATAGAGGAAACTTTGTAAGATATAATGTCAGTGACCAGTTTCTCAAGAAGTTTTGGAATCGCACTCAGTTTCGCAATACCTCTATAATTTGACACATTTGTAATGCTACCCGACTTATGAAGAGGGACAATATACGAACTTTTCCAGACCGCTGGAAAGTAGCTAAATTTCAAGGATGCATTGAATAGTATAGTGAATGGTGTAGCTAATGTCGTAGAACAGTATTTTAGCACAGAATTAGGGATCCCGTCAGGTCCATATGTGTTCGTGGGCTTCAGTGATGAAAGGTTCTCCTGGACCCACGTATCACTCATAGAAGTGATCCCGAACGGATCTAATGACCGAATATCATAAGGATAGTCACAGGTAGTCGATACTGAATTAACCGAGTAAACAGATGATAAAAAGTCAGCAAAACAATTGGCAATAGATTCAGAGTCTATGTATTCGACATCATTCATCACAATTCGAGAAGGTCTTGTTACGGACTTACGCTTGGTGTTAACAAAGTTGAAAAACTTTTAGGATTGTTCCTAAAATTCTTACCAACCTTGGACAAGTAAGATTGATAACACTTGCGAGATTCTGCCTCGTAACGACATCTGGCAATAGTGTACTTCTTATAATAAAAAGATACCCTAAACTTTTTATGTAATCTACTCTTGGCATTTTTTAACTGCTTTAAATATTTAGAAGACCAAGGAGGTGAGCAATTCTCATCTTCTGCAGATATCCTCGGCACAGATTTACGTATACATCGCCACATTACATCATAAAAATTAATTAAGCTCCCATCAAAGCTCTGGCGATCCTCGCAATCTAATACTGACCTCCAATCGACAGATTCACAAAGACTATTCAGTAAGACAAAATTAGCGCGTGAGAAACAAAAAGTTCTCCTGGTAGATTTTGAATAGATGAATTTTCAGTCTGGAGATAAAAACGAATACAAATTGTAGGATGGTATGAGTCCTCGGGCAAACTTAGAGGATTAACGCGGGAAACTTCAAAATTATCAGAATTATTAACTATTACAAGATCAAGTGTCCTATTCATAGCATTAACAATATCGTTAATCTGAACAAGATTCAGAGAAGAAATGAGTCTAACAAAATCAGAAGGCCAGTCGCAAGGAGTTAACGGAGTGAGATGTTTAGTATCAGGTAAGGGTAACCATGATACCAACGGTAAATTGAAATCACCCAATATCAGTAAGCTGTCACTGTCACCAAGCTTCCCACACACTTCAGAGATGGCATCCAAGTGCATCTCATAAATTCCAAACTCTGACGAAGGTGGAATATACGAACAAGTTATATAAAGTTTGGCAGCGCCCAACCTTACAGAGAGTGCTAAGAACTCTATATCACTAATGTTCGTTATCACAACGTCATAAGACAATGATCTGAGCACAGCGGTTAATACACCACCGCCAGATTTAACCGCGCGATCTCTTCGGGCTATTGAAAATCTGTCACATAAAACTTCTGAATCGAGTACATTTTGTTTAAGCCATGTTTCGGAAAAAATTATTATATCATAATCGAAACCAAAACTGTCCACATAGAGTCTAGAGAGTTTAGTATTTAAGCCACGAACATTTTGATAGAAAATGTTGGCAAATCCATTTAGTTTTTTGAAGCCGTTTTATTCGATTTTGGGAGAGAAACAGGGTTCGAATGCATACCATTATCGCGTTGTATAAATTCTTTCACCAAGGCCCCTGAAGGCCAGAAATTAGAGTTAACCAATTGTCCAAACAAGCCATCGGGAACAAAAAGCTTAAAAGAGGCGAGTTTTTCGGAATGCGCGGAGTTATAAGGAATTTTACTTTTTTTCTCTTGATAGGAATACGTTTGGACCAGCTTTCGAATGAGGTGTATCTTGTTGGGAACAGAACCGAAAACCCGGTTCCAGGTCCTATTTTCTATGCGAACTTCCGCGTCGAATATCTCAAGAACTTGTTACGTGCCGCCGAAATTTTTTTAATTGAATAAGTGATGATTTTCACCGAAAATTGTTTGATGTGTCATTGAATTTGTCATTAGGTAACACTTTTGTAAATTATAAGGATGTAACTTGTTGAATTTATATTTCTTTCAACCAAATTATTTTTCTGGCTGTAAATTAGAGAAACTATTTCTACACAAATTTGGAAGTTGTACAGGACACGGTCTGCAACACATTTAAAAAAAAAAAAATGTGGGCGTGGCAGGGGGCGGGAGAAGAAGAGGAATTTCGAAGAAAGGGGCGTGGCAAACGCCTTTGGTTTTGTATAAGGCAAAATATAACGGTTTTAACAAAAAAAAAAACCCGGTTCCAAAAAACACTAATTTAGCTCCTGTTCGTAAGGGGCTAAGGAATTTTACTTTTTTTCTCTTGATAGGAAGACGTTTGGACAAGCTTTCGAATGAGGTGTATCTTGTTGGGAACAGAACCGAAAACCCGTCGAATATCTCAAGAACTTGTTGCGTGCCGCCGAAATTTTTTGAATTTTTAGAGTCAGCTCGTCGAGTTCTATCAACCACTAGCCGCCCTAAAACGCAAATTCCAGAGCAGACCGTGGCCTGTACAAAAGCCTAATTGTGTTTATCTTCCTAAAGATGCTACCAAAAGGGCAGCGAAATATTGAAGAATAACATTAATTAAAAATACGACCAAACGCTCGAACAATTTAATTTTTGAATATAATACGAAAGGTCGAATAAATCATCACTTATATGTATAAGTAAATAGAAAATAATTAAATGAAATTTTAAAATTTTATGAAATTTTAAAAGTTTATGTAATTTTTGTGTATTGATAACCGAACTACATTCAAAAATTGATATCTATACATCGTATGTCTCGCAGATCGACTTTTGAATTGACGATCTTTAAAAATGCCAACCATTTAGTTTTTCTAATGTCCGTTTAAACAATATTCGTAGACATTACATCTACATGATAATGATAGACGAAAGGAGATTCATAAGATGTGTAAGTCTGTAAACGAAAGAGTTCATTCTCCTTAGATTCAATAAATTTATACACCAAATTAGTCAATTTTCGTTACTATACTCGAAGATTTGATTAATATGGACTTTGAAAATTTTTTTGTACTGAATATTAGTTTGTAATATTATTGTATTTTGGGACATGGGACTGTCCTTGGAGGTGGAAAGTTTCTGATAGACATTCATTTGGGAGTGGCCAGAAATGATTCCTTCATTGGGCAGTCCAAGCAGCTCACTACTTCCACGCAGTATGTCCTGGGCAATGGCTTATCGAAAACCTCCGTTAGCTAGCTAGACTGAGAAGGGCAAAACGAATGAGCAGCCTGAGTGGTAATGCGATCACTGATACGTCTCAAGATTACCCTGTCACTGAAGCTGTTCGAAGTAGTGGACATATTCTTCTGTCCTTTGAAGGCGGATGAGCCAAAACCCCTGGCCAACGGCGGATCAAAATTGAAGAAACCAAAATCCAGTTTCGACACACTGCATTCTGGTCAGCGTCTGATCCCTAATGAGCGGCTGAAACATAATAGGTACAATGCAAACCACGGTGATTTGGGTTTGCCTCCCGCCTCGGTTATATTGGCAATGAAAATATACAAGGAAAATAATGAACAAAGAAACCCCCCAACTGTTGACGACCCTCGCAAACGTTATAAGGACCACGATTTAAGGATATGTACCTGGAATGTGCGAACGCTATACAGGACAGGTGTCACTTTCCAACTGGCGGATGTCCTCGGAAAATATAAACCTGACATCACAGCGATGCAGGAAATGTGGTGGACAGGATATGGTTGCAACAGAAAGAAAAACTTCGATATTTACTACAGTTGCCATGAGCGAAAGCACGAATTTGGGTGCGGATTTATAATTGGCAAGACACTGCGACACCTAGTTTCAAGGTTCAACCCAGTGACTGAACGCATAACCACAATTCGCATCAAATCGAAATATTTCAACATCTCGTTAATTTGTGTGCACGCACCGACAGAGGATAAAGATGATGAGGTCAAAGAATCATTTTATGAGCGTCTGGAGGAAGTATACGAACGATGCCCTGACAACGACATTAAGATTATTCTAGGCGATTTTAATGCCAAATTGGGAAAGGAAAGCGTCTTTCGACTATCCAGCGTTAATCACAGTCTACATGATACCACCTCCGATAATGAAATAAGACTGATAGACTTCGCCGCTGCAAAGAACATGGTAGTTAGTAGCACACGATTCCAGCATAAGGACATTCATAAGGCGACCTGGATATCTCCTGATCAACGGATGAAGAACCAGATTGATCACTTGGTAATAGATGGCAGGCACTCTTCTAGTGTAATGGATGTACGTGTGATTCGAGGTGCCAATATCGACTCGGATCATTACCTGGTGGCTGCGAAAGTTCGCACGAGATTGAGCAGGGCGAAAAACGTACGAAGCCGAACACGGGAAAAATATAGGTATTGAAAAACTAAAAATACCGGAGATATCAAAGTCCTATCGACAGAAACTCTCTCTCCTGCTAGGGCAGAATATCCCCCTCCCGAAGACCCAGATGCGCAGTGGAACACATCTCCCATTTTAGAAGCCGCTGCAAGGACTGAACTTGGCTATCAAAAACCGCAGAAGGATAAGCCATGGTACGACGAAGAATGTTGCATTGCAACTGATGAAAAAGACGCTGCACGTATGGCAACGTAACAGTCAGTTACAACGCGTGCTGCGAGTGAGCGGTACAAGAAGCTAAGAAGGGGGGAAACCAACTATTTAGGCGGAAAAAATGGCAGTGGAAGCAGAAAGAGGGTGAAAAACCCGAAATGTGCAGAATGAATGGTGAATCCCGAAAGTTTTTCTTAGGGTAAGGCCGTCGGTGGTGCAATAGTTAGTGTGCGCGGCTCTTGTACATGAGATCCTGGGCTCGAACCCGGCTCTGACCACCTTAAAATTTCTTTCGGCGGCGGTCACCTCGCATAGTGACGGCGACACTATCGAGTATCTAGCCATGAAAAAGCTTCTCAAATTACCGTTCGGAATCGGTGTAAAATTGTAGGTCCCAATCAGTGAGTGAAAACTGGAAAGCGCACAGCTCAGTGATGGTGAGAAGTTCTCCCCAGTCCCTTCATGGGATGTAATGGGAATCCATTTATTTATTTTAGAAGATTTTAATAATGGGTCTAATAATGGGCTGCCCTCCTGCAATGACATCAGTCACCAGATACTGTGAAGCAGTGTGTGCTCAAAATGTGGAGAGACAACTTTTCAGCACTACTCCACTCAGATTCTTCCACGGAAGATCAGGAGGTAATGATAGTGGAAGATAGTGTAGATTGTGCCCCCTCAACCAAGGCGAGATTAGAACGGCGATCTCCCGCCTTAAGAATAATAAAGCCGCTGGTGCGGGTGGGCTTTCCGCTGAACTTTTTAAGGCAGGTGGCGAAGGACTGCTAGCTCACATGCATCGATTTCTATGCGGTATATGGCTGGGGGAATCTATGCCCGACGATTGGAGTCTCAGTGTATTATGTTCTGTATTCAAAAAGGGTGATCCGTGTGTCTGTTCTAACTATCGCGGTATCAGTCTTTTATCCATCGCGTATAAGGTCTTGTCGAGCGTATTATGTGAAAGAATATAGCCAATTATTGAAAACCTGATTGGACCTTATCAGTGTGGTTTTAGACTAGGCAAGTCCACGACTGAGCAACTATTCACGCTACGCCAAATCCTGGGAAAGACCCACGAAAATCAAATAGATACATACCACCTTTTTGTCGAGTACAAAGCTGCTTTCGATAACCCCATACGGGGAAAACTGTACGAAGCTATGTCTGACTTTGGTATTCCGACAAAACTGATCCGCCTCTGTAGAATGACGCTGGCCAACACCAAATCAGCAGTGAAAGTAGGGAAAGACCTCACTGAACCATTCTGTACCAAGCGAGGACTTAGACAAGGCGTGACACTTTCGTGCAATCTCTTCAACATCTTAATGGAGATAATAAGGAGAAAGGCTGCAGTAAATACGAACACGACCATTAACACGAAAAGCCATATGTTGCTGGCGTATGCTGACGACATAGCCATCATTGGGTACCATCAGGGCAAGACAAAATTGATGGTGTCAACGACTAGAGAAACCTCTCGACTTGGTCCGCACTTGAACGTTGACAACCGCTTTAATTTTGAAGTGGTAAATGAATTTGTCTACCTTGGATCCGCCGTGAACAAGGACAACAACGTCTGCTTGGAGATAGATAGGAGAATTGTGCTTGCAAATAGATGCTATTTTGGGCTCAGCAAGCAGTTTAGGAACAAAGCCCTCTCTCGACGGACAAAAGTCCAGCTATATCAGACTCTCGTTTTACCTGTCTTGACATATGGCTCCGAAACTTGGGTCATATCGCAAGCGGATGAAAAACACTTGGGATTTTTCGAGAGAAAAATTCTCCATAGAATATATGGTCCTGTTAGAGAAAACGGCGAGTACCGACGTCGCTGGAACGCAGAGCTATATAGTCTATATTCGGACGTATTTATTGTTTTATTATTTTCCTCGGAAATATATACAAAAATGCAAATCTGAACTCAAGCTCGGAGAATATAGATTATTTACTGACAAGGAAAATGTCGAACAACTGAATACAAATATTATTGTATTAAAACAAAATGTTTAAGAATTAACCCACCTTCGTGTCAACAAAACATCCATTTCACCATTGTTTATATTAATTTAAAAAAAGTTTTAAAACTTTATCCTTCGCTCATTTTTTACATTTAAAAAATAACTTTATTTAAATATTTACATTTAAATATGTTAAAATTAGATCATATCCTTAAAACTATGCGTATAAAAGCTTTTGTTTTCGTCCTCAACAATTTCGAC
Organism: Phaonia tiefii; assembly: GCA_963931995.1. NCBI lineage: Eukaryota > Metazoa > Arthropoda > Insecta > Diptera > Muscidae > Phaonia > Phaonia tiefii. The sequence continues at coordinate 60,510,738 of OZ008369.1, read as the reverse complement.
ACACACACGCACAATCAAATTCAATTACAATAATGGGGTTTTATGAAAAATATCCTTAAAATCTAAGAAAAGGGTATGTGGTATGCATGCAAAATTAGGCGAATAGAAAAAAAATTCAATTACATTTCATAAAGTTACATATGTATGTATGTTGGGGGTAAAATAGGATGTAGAGGAATGCCACATAAAGTCGATATCGAAGGCAATGTATAAGTACAAGTTCACACAATTAAATTACAAAAAAAAAAAAAAATAAAAATTTGTTACAGGGCCACTAGGTTTACAAAGACAATTTTGAAAGTAAAGGCTTCTGCTATGTGATGCCGCTTAGACTAACTTAATGAGTAAAAATTAAGTAAATTCCTAACGATAAAATGCAGTTCTGTTGTGTTATGCGATATTACTTTCACATTCCAATGAGACATTAGTAGTTTGTTATCCAGTTTCCATTCCTTTTTAGTTTATTCAGGGACATTGGGAATTGGGTCCAACAGTATTTCGACATTTCATTAAGAGATTCAGCATTCCTTCTAGTTTCATTGTGCGCGTTTCGGTATTGTAGAGATTTGATTGTAAACGGTTGTAATCCAATTGTTGTTTTTCCTGGAATGAATTTGAAACGAAAATTAAGTTGAGAAAGTTTTAATGGATTTCTATTCTTGAAAAGTTTATGTAAAATTAATGTCTCTCAGGTTCCTTTCATATAGAACTGTAGCCAAGTGTTTATTATCTTACGCAGTTTTGTTTCTAGTTGCAATTCCAAATTTCATTCAGAAACTTACCAAATTAACTAAACGATTCTTTAACGAATCAACCATTGTGTATGTAGACTGTAGCGTTTTATGCAACTCATTCGATTCTACTCTCTCGTTTGCCAGTTGCTTTTCGATTTTTTGCAAACGTGCTGTAAAATCTTCCTGGGTCTCGATTTCATTCTCCAAGTCTCGAGCTTCAAATGCATCATCATGATGTACATCTACCACGACAAAAAAACTCATAAGTCTGCAGTATTTAAATGAAATATTGCACCCGTTTGTATTTACCATTTTTCCGACAACTTTGTTGGTCGTCCTGCAATTGGAAGCCCTCTCGACATTTGCAGTAAAATGAACCCACAGTATTTATGCACGTCTGATCGCAAGGTTTATCTTCTTTACATTCGTTTATATCGTGCTCACAATAACGACCCGTATAACCAGTGGGGCAGGAACAACTGTCGGGTCCAGAGCATGTGCCACCGTTTTGGCAACGAGCAGCGCAGATTGCTGAAAGTGAAAGAATTACAAATGATGGTCATTAAGAGGTTATTCAAACACTTGTTCAGTAATTAATGTTAAATTATGTGGCATATTTTTAGGCTGTGTACGAAAATCAGTACTGTATAAACCAGGCAACGTTTTTTTGTTTGGTTAACTTTATTTCATTAACGAAATAAATGTCATGAGTTTTGATTTAAAATAGCATAGAGGAATTTAGGGTAGTGTAATTTATTCTGTCATCTGACGTTTCATTTCATACTCTTCGTCGTAGGTTTGTGCAAATGAGAGAAATTCAACGAAAATTTTAACTTACAGCTGGTGGAGTTACGAGAACAGTTGAGTCATAGATTAATACTTATAGTAGATCTTCTAGTTCTCCCATCAAATTTATGACATTTGGCCTGGTGTGATATTTACGTTTGATGTTGAAAATAATTGCTTTACTAATACCAGATAGAGGCAATGGTTCAAAACAACGAACAAAATAACAACAACGGCATTTCGTTTTGTGTGTTAAAATTATTGTGTTAAATACAACACAAATGTATGCTAACAATAACAATCAATAAAAAAGTTTAAAACACATTTAAATTTCACAGTTTTTCACCAAAATGGCATGAAAAAGTAAAGCAAGAAGTTATTGTAATTCCACCTGGTGTATATCACTTTTCGTCAAACATCTCTCTATCACACCGACCGCATCACGAAGAGTGTGAAAGGAAACGTCAGATGAGCCAAATATTCTCTCCAGTCTGAGATTACTCTATGAGTTGAGTTAACTTTTTCATTTTGTTTTGGTATAGAATTGTAAAATTTAAATGTATTTTGCACTTCTTTGTTGATTTTTATCTTTGGTATACATTTGTATTGTATTTAACAAAACTATTTTGCCACAAAAACACGAAATGGCGGCTGTTGTTACATTGTTGGTCGCTGTGTACTATTGCCTCTATCTGGTATTATTGAATCAATGCTTTCAACCATTCAATGTTCACTTGCAACCATACCTATGACGTTAAAAATATTGAGAGAATAAATTACTATATCCTAAACTCCTCTATGTAAAATAGCATTAAAAGTCAATTGGGATCGGAAAACGTATTGCAAACTCTGACACTGTTTTCAGAAATATCAGATTGGCCTCTCTTAGGTTAGGTGGATCAAGGATCTGCAAATCCTGGGCAAGTCGTGCAGAAAGCTTTTTCATACGGCAAAGTCGCAAGCACTGACCGAAACAAGAATGTGTACAAACTTAGATTTAAAGAATATAAGAAAGAGTTCAGATCTTTAAAGAGGACGTCTTGGACACATTTCTCCAAAGACATTGAAAACGCGTCTGAGAATTCCAGACTGCGACAAGTTCTCTCGACGGCTCCCACCACTCTGGGATATCTGAAAGCACAAAACGGGCGATGGACGGCATTGAGCGATGAATCGTTAGACCTGCTTCTTAACAAACATTTTCTAGGAAACTGGTGTCGTTATAGAGGGTGCGTTTAACAAGGTCTTACCAGGACCGATAAAATCGGCTCTATCGGAGCTTTGTGTTGACCAGGGGATCAATAATTTTTCCTATGAATTATTTATGAGAAGGCGAGTAATAACGTACCTAGAACACACGACCTTAACTCGATATGTGAACCGTCGGTGGTGCAATGGCTAGTGTGCGCAGCTCTTGTATATAAGAACGTGGGTTCGCTCCCTGCTCAGACCACCTTACATTTCTTTCGGCGACGGTCACCTCGCTTAGTGATGGCGACACTATCGAGTACTTAGCCATGGAAATGCTTTTCAAAATACCGTTCGGAACCGGTGTAAAACTGTAGGTCCCAATCAGTGAGTATAAAACTAGAAAGCGCACAACTCACTGATTGTGAGAATCTCTCTCCAATCCTTTCATGGGATGTTATGGGACGCCATTTTTTTTTTATGTGAGTAGAGGAATTCCTTTTGAAATATAGCACTGGATAGTGTTTTGCGAGAATTGGAGGGATCAGGTTGCACAGTCGTAGAATATGTAATCGTCATGGCAATTGGACTGCAGGGAAAATACCCTTCCAAATGATGAGATATGCTCTAAAACTTTTTAAGGAGACTCCAAGTGGCCCACTGGGAATGGACTGGGTCTAAATCCGGTATTGGAAAAATCCACTTACGTAAGGTCTGTTGACAAAAGTCCAGAGAATGGCAATGGTGTGCATCACGGTTGCTCTTCGCACAATCTATACCGTGGGTTTGGGGTTTTCCTCCAACTGTTTCCAATAGATTTTCTGGGAAGGCAAATGGCTGCAACATCGGCAATCCGCTTAGGACATTCCAAAGCCGAGTACATGACATCCACCCACTTCAACCTTTTAGAGAAACTTCTTCACTCATATTCCGGACAGGCAGGACTAAAGAGCTGGTTCTAGACCTTGAACAAAAGCTAACAGCCTATTTTACATTCTTTCAGGCATAAGTTATGGCAATCGGAGACGTTGCCTTTGGCTGAGACGAAACGTCATCACCGCCTTGGGTACTAACATCTACTGTGACTGTCAGGCTGCTATAAAATCTCTGAAATATGTATTCCTGACTAATATCTGCCCACAACTACCGCCCATCTCTGAATGAGATGGCCAGGCAGTTCGATATTCACCTTATATGGTCGCCGGGCCAAAAGAATATTCCAGGGAACCATAGAGCAGATGGGCTGGCAAGATTATGAACTAGCTTATCCGTTCCACTGGATATGGGGTATGTGGGTATGTCGCTTTCTGCATGCAAAGCTCATGCTTAAAACCGAAGCTCTCAGACATGCGAATGATAGATGGTCTAGTAGCAAAAAATGCAGGATAACTTGACCTGAATAGTAGGCTAAATTGTAAATCCATTCCTAGACAAGGTATCTCTATGCTAGTTGCTGTGATCACTGCTGCTGCTGTGAATAGGCAGACATGCGTCTAGACGGGGAATCTCAGCTCATGATTAATGCAGAAGTTGTATGGATGAAGAGGAGGACGAGATAGTCGAAATTCCCCTATGGTACTGCCCGGCCTCTTGTATGAGTTGGAGAAAATATCTGGAATCTTACTTCATGTTGGACCTAACAGACATTCAGGAAGTTAGGCTGAATAATCTTGGGACCTTTCTGCAGAATACTAATTAGTTTGTCAAGGACTACTGTATGTCTCTTTTTTATCCACATCCTGGAATGTCGGGATGAGGTATCATACAGCTTGAACGCCCCATACCAATATGATGTCATTTTACAGGTTCAACATGGGAACAGAATATTACGTCGCATGGTATCACAATGGTCCTCATTATACTAAGTGTCTCAATGGTGGCAGCCATTTCTACTTTCCTTAACCTAGGTTAGGTGTTGGTATCAGTCTATGAACAACTCAAGTAGAATTTTTAGTAGATTGTGATCCCTGGTAGGATGTCATAGTAGACATCCTTCTGCCGACTAGAGTTGGACACGAGTAGAGAATATGTTCAGTGTTCGTAAATGCATCACTGCTTTACGTCTGATGCGCAGCACATTCTTAAATGCAGACTCAGGCAACCTTGCACGCGTCAATGTTCGTAAATGCAACACTGCATCATCTGATACGGAGTCATGTCAGGTTTTTATTGTTGTAATCTTTATTTCATTGAATTTGAGGAAACGGCTAGATGAATTTTTTTTAAATTTTTTTTGTAGGTAAATGAAGATGTTATCTTTCGTTTGATATACATTTCATATTGGTTGATATATTTCTAGTATTTTAATTTCTCAAATGAAAATTGTTTAAACACATACACTCAAACATATGTGTGGTGTTTGGTTGAGTGTTTTTGGTTGCTCAACATTGCTTAGGAACATGTATCTAGTAAAAAGTGAAACGAACAGCAAGCTAATGTTGCTTGGCAACATGTATCTAGTAAAAAGTGAAACAAACAGTAAGCTAACGTAATAAAGCTTTTTTGCGAAAGCTTCAATAAAGCTGTTGTAAAATTAATTTTGAATTGTAAAGCGTAATTTTGAATTGTGACCGTCGGTGGTGCAATGGGTAGTGTGCGCGCCTCTTGTACAGGAGATCCTGGGTTCGATCCCTGCTCCAACCACCTTAAAATTTCTTTCGACGACGGTCACCTCGCTTAGTGACGGCGACACTATCGAGTATATAGCCATGAAAAAGCTTCTCAAAATACCGTTCGGAATCGGTGTAAAACTGTAGGTCCCAATCAGTGAGTGAAAACTAGAAAGCGCACAGCTCAGTGATTGTGAGAAGTTCTCCCCGGTCCCTTCATGGGATGTAATGGGAAACCATTTATTTTTTATTTTAAAGCGAAAAGCTTTCACACAACGCTCGAATGCTAATGCGAAGACTCGATAAGGTAAACCTTTTTTAATATTAGGGCGGCCCTCTCAACATTCGCAGAACTTATTTCAATAAAAATATTAATTAAAATACATAAATTAAATTAAGTTTAAAAAAATTGAACATAATATTTTTTTTTTAAACGGACTTGAATCAAATGCCGTTGGTAAATATAAAAATTACAGCAGACAGTTGTCCGAGGCCTTCGGCCACGGACTGTCCCTGCAGGCTGTGTCAGAGACACGGCCATTAAGTTTAACGTAGAATACGCCATCCGATAAGACAGAAAACATATATAACAATAAATGATAAATAATATAAGCAAATGAATTTATTGTTATATATGTTTTCTGTCTTATCGGATGGCGTATTCTACGTTAAACTTAATGGCCGTGTCTCTGACACAGCCTGCAGGGACAGTCCGTGGCCGAAGGCCTCGGACAACTGTCTGCAGTAATTTTTAAGTAATTAGCAGTGTTGCATCAAAATGTACACGGGTTTAAAATGAGGTTGAAACTTAAACTTCAGTTTCTGCAGATTGAAATTGTATGAGTAATCTTCTGGGTTAGAGTGGGTTATACGGCATTTACACCGACCAAGATTAGAACATTTGAATGGTTAACTCCGTTAACTCATACAAATTTAATGTGTAGAAACTGAAGTCTAATTTTTAAACTCATTTTAAACTGGTGTACACAGAAAAAATAACCATCGGTAATACTCGTATTGCCTGGTTTTGGTTTGGTGATTTTTTTTGTATGAAGACAAGAAAAGGTGGCATGATTGCCTAAATCAAAGTGCAAAACACAGTACCAACAATAATGCTAAATTTGCATATGAATGTTGGCAAATTCCCTGCTCTTATTTGAATGTCAAGAACTATGACGAGACAGCAGCATTCTGACTAGACACCGTGTGTTAGAGCGAGACGAATATAAATCTCTAGGAATTTTTATTACTACTGTGTCGATATGTATGTAGGTAACCATTAATTTGTGAAAAGAAACACAAAAAAGGAGTTTTGTCAAATTTTCTAAGAATAATTTTTATTCAATTTCTTAAAAAGATGTGTGAATTTACAATTTCATAAACAAATGTAAATAAAAAAAATTACAGCAGACAGCGCTCACACAACACAACGCTCGAATGCTAATGCGAAGACTCGATAAGGTAAACCTTTTTTAATATTAGGGCGGCCCTCTCAACATTCGCAGAACTTATTTCAATAAAAATATTAATTAAAATACATAAATTAAATTAAGTTTAAAAAAATTGAACATAATATTTTTTTTTTAAACGGACTTGTTGAATCAAATGCCGTTGGTAAATATAAAAATTACAGCAGACAGTTGTCCGAGGCCTTCGGCCACGGACTGTCCCTGCAGGCTGTGTCAGAGACACGGCCATTAAGTTTAACGTAGAATATGCCATCCGATAAGACAGAAAACATATATAACAATAAATTCATTTGCTTATATTATTTATCATTTATTGTTATATATGTTTTCTGTCTTATCGGATGGCGTATTCTACGTTAAACTTAATGGCCGTGTCTCTGACACAGCCTGCAGGGACAGTCCGTGGCCGAAGGCCTCGGACAACTGTCTGCTGTAATTTTTATATTTACCAACGGCATTTGATTCAAGTCCGTTTAAAAAAAAAATATTATGTTCAATTTTTTTAAACTTAATTTAATTTATGTATTTTAATTAATATTTTTATTGAAATAAGTTCTGCGAATGTTGAGAGGGCCGCCCTAATATTAAAAAAGGTTTACCTTATCGAGTCTTCGCACTAGCATTCGAGCGTTGTGTGAAAGCTTTACGCTTTACAATTCAAAATTAATGTTGCAACAGCTTTATTGAAGCTTTCGCAAAAAAGCTTTATTACGTTAGCTTACTGTTTGTTTCACTTTTTACTAGATACATGTTCCTAAGCAATGTTGAGCAACCAAAAACACTCAACCAAACACCACACATATGTTTGAGTGTATGTGTTTAAACAATTTTCATTTGAGAAATTAAAATACTAGAAATATATCAACCAGTATGAAATGTATATCAAACAAAGATAACATCTTCATTTACCTACAAAAAAAATGTTAAAAAAATTCATCTAGCCGTTTCCTCAAATTCAATGAAATAAAGATTACAACAATAAAAACCTGACATGACTCCTCATACCGTAAGGTAAGACGTATTCTACGTCAAAATGTATTCTGCAAGTGTTTTTAACAAAGGATACATTTCTATTGGCCGAGAGTCTACAATGTATAACTTTTGTAAATAGCGTTGTGTTGCTTGTGTCTTATATGTCTCAATGGAAAAGTGTCGAAAGTGTTTTAATAAGCGCCAGGGAAATGTACACCTCTTAGCCACTTTAAGAATAGAAATGTGTCCTTTGTAGTAACGAACAAATTTGATACCCAAGTGTTTAATACATTTTCTAATCATTAATATATTTCTTCTCAGGGAACGTGACTCGAGTCTTCAGCAGTGACAAACGAGAATGGTTACTACATTGGAGGGGCCTGGTAATTCGTGATTAGCATTTATTTAAATGTAATTATTGTTCGCAACAATGGAATAAATACTTCTTTAATTAAAAACAAAATTTGTGTCTGTAAATATGAAAAATGGGTTAAAAATTTGGTAAGGTTGGAATATTAAAATTAATCTAATTCACCTACAATAAATTCTGTATATTGCCCTTTTGCATTGGATAAAACTACAAATGTGCATGGCAAATTTTCATATTATTGGTGAACGTAAAATTGCCTAAGTTTATTGGTAATATTGCGCAATTAAATACCTATGTTGCCCAGATAAATAAATGGTTTCCCGTTACATCCCATGAAGGGATTAGGGAGTGAGCTATGCGTGTTCTAGTTTTACAGTCACTGATTGGGACCTACAGTTTTATACCGGTTCCGAATGGTATTTTGAGAAGCCTTTTCATGGCTAAGTACTCGATAGTGTCGCCGTCACTAAGCGAGGTGACCGCAGTCGAAAGAAATATAAGGTGGTCAGAGCAGGGATCGAATCCAGGATTTCATGTACAAGAGCCGCGCACACTAACCAATGCACCACCGACGGTCCAGTGCTTTGGCGGATATCAGACCATGAATGTGGGTAATATTACACTAGGTTTTTTTTCTGCGTACATTGTGATGCAACACGTTCGATTACTGAAAAAATTCAACCATAATAAAAACATATACAAAATATCAACTGTTTGACAAACGGAAGCCGATCGAAAATTTTCCGACGCGTCGCCGCCAGAAAATTTTTTTTTAAGGTCACGCCGGGGCGATGTAATTGGCTCTTATTGGTTTTAAATTTGAGCCGTTTTATCGACTGACGCGATTTGACCGACAAGTTATTTCAAGAATATCTCAAATTTGTACAAAACTGGCAAAACTAATAACCGTCAAATTAATTTTTCTGTTGTGCCGCCGTTTCCGATATTTTTGTCTCGGCGCCGAGTTGATCTAAGCACGAAGTTGCCACCTCAAATATCAATTTAATCTCAAATTGGGTGGTGTAAACGGACAAGGTTATCGCTAAACTGGCAGCGACATTAACGGAGTTAACCTTCGAAATGCGTTAATCTTGTTCGGTGTAAATACCGTATTAAACAGACACTTTAAAATAAGACAATAATATATTAAACAAAATAAAAATATCAAAAAACATTCAAGAAAAACTATTAAGCAAATTTAAAACTTTGACCATCGCTGGCTATCTTACAGTTAGAGCTTACTAATAGTTATGGCATCTAGTTTGGATTTAAAAATATTAGCGGTAACCTGATACAGTGATAGAGTCCTTTAAACTTTAAAAAAGAAATAAAACTACAAAGAAATCAGCACAACTAACATTGAAATAGTTACTTTACACAATTTCTGTACTGGGTTGTATTTTCTCTTCTTTGACTATTTTTCAAATTGCTGACATGTTTAAATACCACTTTTGTTAGAAAACGTATTTTCCCCATTACATCCCATGCAGGAATAGGTGTAAACAATCACTGATTGACACTAACAATTTTACACCGATCTTTATTGTAAGCTGTTTCTTATTTCAAAGACAAATTACTTATTTCGTTAATTTACAAAATTTTCGATGTTGAACATAGTTTTGATAAATATTCTAAATAAATATTTCAACGTAATCTTAAAATTAGTATTCCTCCTTGTACCAACAAAACCCTTTTGTTTACGTAAATTGTAATATTACGAACTACCGTCACTAGTTAGTCCTTGTTACTTACGCTTCTTGCATCCATCCGCATGCGGTGATTCTCGCATCCAACCAGTGCAACAATCATATGTGACCTGTTGCGCCGATTTGTGACGTATGACATCACGATACGCCTGTTCGTGCACCAACTGGACTCGTGTACACATTTGATTCGCATGCGTTTGCGGCTGACATGGGATACTGACATGTTTCCATATCGGACGTGTATAGACTTCAGTTGTCTTCACGGGCATCGTAATGGTGCGCTGTTGCACGCAAATATGACGTCTGTTGGGGCGGGAATGAAAAAAAGAATAGAAGAAAAAAAAGGAAAACATATTGTTAATGATGTTGTTAACTTGTTAAACACAACAACTATGTATATATTTAAGTTTATATTTTAATTTTAGTTTCTCGTTTTGTTTTTGTTATGGTTTTATGTTGTCCTGCGTTTACAGACCCAAATCAGGGAACAAACAATTAGCATTTATTACACCCCCACTAATTTTCTTGAGAAAATATTCCGTGGGAATAATTAGCATGGATACATGTATGCGACGGATTTATTTAAGACATGAGAAATTAATCAATTTCATACATTAATACTCAGTAAACAAACGAGGTAAGACACCAGCCAATTCTGATTGTCAATTGTCAAATTCAATGGAACAGGAATTTATTTTCGTAAGAACAGGTTATGTTTTGGGGTTTCTGCAGAAAAGTACTGTACATCAAAGTTTCCAAATACTTTTACACCACTTTACAATTTTAAATTCACCACGACCATATTTCGGAAAACGATAGTAAATTCGATATCATTTCTTACTTAATTAGCCCCAATGTTGTTTATACCCTCACCCATATATCATTTAATACATAAAATAATGTAACACATAGAAGGAGCCATATTAGACCCTTAGTATGTTTGGACGAAATGCGTTTTAGGACTTTTTAAGACGTTTGAGCCATGTCCGTCTGTCTTTCTGGCTGGCTGGCTGGTCAACACGATAACTGCCGTAAATCTTTACAGATCACAATGAAATTTTGTCAGTGACTATTATTTGCCAATATTGAGTTTGGGATTGAAAATGGGCGTTGTGACCACGCCCCTTCTCATATTTCTTTCAAACCTTTCTTCTGGTAGATGTGATTAGCTTCAACTCTCACACCGATTAATAATCTGTAAATGCCTAGTTAACTGGACGAAATGGGCGAGATTGTCACGCCCATTCTGGTACCTCCCATACAAAACAGGGTCTTCGCCCGGGTTGGCAATCCGATGAATCGCGTGAAACACTTGCGAACACTTCAAACGCCAATCACCGATGAAAACAAGGGTGATTTTGCCACGCCCATTTTGCTACCTCCCATACAAAAGTTGTTTGACCGTCTGGTTGTTCGGCACGAGAAGCAATTAATAACTGACTATTGTGCCACGCCCAGTTTCGTACGTCCCATACAAAAGTTGGGCGTATTTGCAGTTTGTCGACTCCATATCTCCAATAAATCATAACCGATATTAATAAAATTTGGTACTAATCACAATTTTTTCCACAACCATTTTTGTACCTCGCATATAAATATTCGAAGGGAAACTAACTAATTTGGGTATTCAATAATATTTAGCGCAATGTCAATCTGCTATTGAATATGGTCACTTTTGAGTTTTGTAACAGAACTCCCACGCAATGGATAACTTAGGGTGAGGGCATGATGAAGTCGGGTCACCCGACTGAAACTTATGTACTGGTTTTTTATTCCCTGCTAAACTAATTTTTCGACCACTTTGTTTGGAGAGCAAAATTCGTCGAAAAATTAGTTTGGCGCGAAATAAAAACACGTTTATTATTTAGTGTCGTATTTACACTGATGAAATAATACATCCCGTGAAGATATTACGGATAGCTTCAATAAAGATTAGTCATTATTACATATGTACTAATCGTATTTTGTTATTTCCAGCTAAACTTATTTTTCGACGACTTTGTATGGGGGAGCCGCCTAAACTCGTTTAACTCCCTATACAAGGTGGTTGAAAAATTATTTTAGCAGGGAATAAAAGAACAGACCAGCTACGAAGGGATTGTTGTTGATAACATTATGATTTAAAGACAACCATGCTGTAATTGTGGCTAATCAATGTTTGCCATTCGATGAATTACAGTACAACCTGTATGCAATTCAACGGCAGAAATTCGATTTATATGTTGTTTTGTAAGCAAATGAACTCCGATTAGAACACAAAATACCAAAATTCGATAGAAAATTTTATCACCTTTTTAGCTGCGTACCTACTTTTTTAAAGTAGTTGAAGAAAAAATAGTTCTTCACGTTTAGTCACCGAAAAATCAGGTTTTTTTCCATTAAATTAGCACTATCTTGTTTGTGTGCAATTGGGCGGCAGCAAAAGTTACCCTGCGAAATTGGGGAACAGATCAGACTTTCCTACTGTGTATCATATTCATTGGACGCTTTTTAAGAAGGTGTGTTAGTCTAAATTCAAAATTTTATTCAAAAACGATATTTTTGTATATAATTAGTACCACCGGACAATAATTGGTAAAAATATAACTTAGCCGCTATATTAGAGCAAAGTATTCACTCTTTATAACAAAGAAATTTTGAGTGCAATATATCTAAAACTGAATGAGCTACAGTTCAAGAAATTCGAAAAAAGATGTCAAAATTTTTTGATTTTGAATATTCGAAAATAGCGAACATCTGTATTGCGAAAACAATTTAAATTTTTTGAGCGCATTATGAACAATTATGTCAAAATATGTTAAAAGAAACATAAAAAGAAAAAACCAAAATTTTTGTTTTCTTGATAATCGAAAAAAAAGCAAACAGTAGCCAACTTTGGACATTTTTCTGAAATATACCCCACTGTTGATATATCGCCGTGGTCCCTGGCTTCATACCAACAATCGGGTTTTTACGTAACTTAAAAATGTTTACTAGATCAAAAGATATTGAATTTTTTCCCGATAGATATCGATCCTGAACAACTGTGCGACCCTTAGAAAATATTTAAAAAATTTCGATTTTTAATTAATCCCATTTTGGTACGATTTTAAAACTTTGTCGGATGCAAAAGTTGTACGATTAGCACAATATTGCATCAAAAATCCAATTTCCTAGAATTAACATATTCTATTGGCATCTGTAGTTTATTAATATATGATTCCTTTCGAGATATTAGGCGTGTTTTGGTTACAAGCAAGCGATTATCGCTTGCTAAGTTGCAAAGAAAACGGCTTTTTAGCGAGAAGTCATTTTATTCAAAAAAGATGACAAAATATTTTTGTTTTAAACTTAGCGAAAATTAACCTCGTCGCTAAGTTCTCGCTAAGTCTTCGCTAAGTGCTTCATACAAAACAGGCGAATATATAAGCAAGGGGTGTAACCAAAACACGCTTATTTTTCCAGTAGGGAATTTATGACAGATCAAACTGTGAAACTCGCAGGGAATTTTTGTTTAGTATTGATGGCCATTTCTTCATGATAGGTATTTCATCGTTGCAGCTTCAGTCTTTGGGCTCCTGAAAAGCTTGGACCTTTGTTTAGGTTCTGGATGGTCATATTATGCTTGAAATACAATTACATAATGATTGTGGCTGATCATATTATGTTTGAGAGACAATAATGTTAAATTTACTTTGATCATATAATCGAAAAAATGTCTTATGATCATATCTGATCATATAATAATGGAAAAACGATCATATCTTGATTGTGTGTCTTATAAAAAAGAGGCATCAATGTGATTTGGTGAACTAGTTTGGAATGGTTGCGGCAACCAGAAAGCCAAACCTTTAATGATGCATTTGAAAACTGCTCGAGTCATTGCTCTGGTTTTACTACCAGTATGCTGTGAGCTTTCTTACCGGCATAATAGTTAATCAGCTTAAAACGTTGTTCCGTCTTTGCAATGACTTATTGAACCGCCCTCGTATCATAAACGTTAAAAGATCTCCCTTCATTTTAAACATAATTTGATTATCCAACTTTTATAAATCAATTGGCCAAAAAGGCTTTGAATAACAATAAAAAAAATAACCTTCATAAAAATATCCTTATGAAATCTACTGTGTAAACTGAGACATCTCATCCATCATTTTGTTAAACGGACCATCTAGTATTTGCTCCTTTCGTTGGTGGCATTTCCAAGACCATTAACATAAAACACACGACTCTGCAGCATGTGTGGCCAAAGCTGGACACAAATGATTGATGTAACACATGACTGATATTTCTTCTTAGTTTTAAGCGGTATGAAAATTTGCATCACTGATATTTTAATCAAATCTAAAAACTGGTTTTAATTTCGGTCGGCCACCTTATGAAATCCTATAAGACTGACATGACCGCCGTCTGGCCCTTTTCAATTTTTAAATTTGGAATTTATGATTGACATGAAGGTAAATTAAAAAACGTGTGTTACATAAAAGTGGTAAATTTCCATATTAAATCATTTAAATCATGTGAAAATCCTTTTGTTTCATTACTAGCCAAACAGCAGGCTGTCTTGTACTCCATGTGGGTCGGTTTTTTCTGTCTGTCTGTGTGCTTGTTTATCCTGTCGCTGTGTCATTTCTTAGTCTCTTTAACATTTTAATTATTGAAGATTTTGTTGGTTTTGTTGGTCACGTTGTGTCACACGTTGCGTGTAATTAGCTGGCGCGAGACGCCACAATACTTGTCCCTCGTTGCAGTACTAGGCAGTCAGTCAGTCGGTGGTTTAATTTTACGGCGTTAACTTCAGGTGGTCTGGCCTGCGATAAGTGTCGGGCCCCTCCTTTCGCTTTATTTGTTCACCTGTTTGTTTGCTCCACCACCGCCACTTTCTGTCTGTCTAATATGTGAGCATATGTTAACCTTTTGCGTACTCTACTATTTTAAATGATAACTTGGAACCTTGGTAGGCTTGAAATAAAATTTCTGCTTTTTATTGGCGTTTATTACACGAATAGAAAAATTTCGTTGCAACGAAATGAAATCTCAGATAACAGAACTACGTTTGGGGAATGTAATTGCGGCAAACGAATATTTGTTGAACCAAACACAAGAAAATAATATCGTTTACGAGAACCGTAAAGTATTTACGACAAATTCAAAACTTTTGAGAGCAACGATAAGCCGTATGACTACTTCTCAATCGGTGTACAGGGTGTTGCTGACGTTGTTTTTTGATGCGCATAAATATAGAAAAATTATAGATGATAAAATAGTATTTAGGGTCGTATTTGCATGATTTGAAATTAAATGTAAAAAATAAATATTAGAAACCGTTCAGCACTAGATGAATGATAAAACCTAATTTCCACAACATGAAAGGATTAAGGAGAGCTTAACAAAATTGATACTCAGTTTATTAATCCAGATTTTCCATTACATACTATGAAGTTATTGATCATATTGTGTTTGTATTTTCGCTAACATACCATCATATTCAGATAAAGTTGCAGTTAATTATACTTATTATAATTATATATATGTATATGCCATTTATTTATTTAAACAGAATATAACAATTTAAAACAATATTACAATAAAAAAATATAAATATTATAAATAAATATTATAAATAAATATTACAATTACAGTAGCTTGAGTAGCAATTATACTATGTTTGTACTATGTTTGCCAGATAAACTTATTGTGATTATACGAATCATACTATGATTGTAAGACAATTATAAAATTATTATATAATTTATATTATGTCATTGATTTTTAAAATTTCGTAAGAACACAAAAGTTGTTAGTTTTTAGTGGCTACAAACTATAAAAATGTACAAATTTTTTGTAGCTAAATTCTAAAATATTCGAAATGGATCGACCTTTTTTTGGAATGACCCAAATCTTAACAGTTCTGCCGGTAAAAAAATGGTTTATGCAATTGGGATTGTGCTGTGACCTCGAGTTCGTTTACCTGTATTCACCGGTATTAGGTTATATGCTTTGCAGCCTGTACATGTGTTTTAAACTGCTACAGAAATTCTGTATCGTATAACTTTTGGCTGAATGAACTAACATTTGAGTCCCATGACGAACATATACATTATGCTAAACTAACATTTGAATGTTAATGAACAACTGAGGTCAGTGCTGCAGCTTGGTTGTTCTGCCTACTGTCAAACTCTTGAAGTTTAATATTAATGAAATAACGATCATGACTGTAAGTTGAAAGCTACCACGAACGGTTGGTGAATTCGCTGAGGTACTTTCTGGTAGGATTTAGAAATAGATGGCGCTATTAATCTGCTCGCAAATGATGATATGGTGCGGGTAGCGGCTTGGTTTTTCTGGTTGCCAGATTAGTGAAGCTGTAAGTTGAAAAGATCGAGATATAAATGCCAATATTACTCTGTCCGCAAGATGGCAGGAGATGGCGAGGGCAGCGGCTTGGTTGCTATGTCTATTGTCAGGTTACTGAAGCTGTAAGTTGAAAGCTACCATGAACGGTTGATAAATTGGAAAGGTCAGTTTCCGGAAGGGTCGAGAAATATATGGCGCTATTACGCTGTCCGCAAATTGTGTGATGATTTGAGAAGTTAATGAAAATTTACCAGCAATCACGATTGGTTTATGAATTCGTTAAGCAACTTTCCGAAATGATCTAAAAATTCATGACATTATCACTCTGTTCGCAAATGACACGATGGTGCGGATAGCGGTTTGGTTATTCTGGTTGTTGTCAGATTATTAAGTTGATAGGATGAAGTTTTAAAAACACTATTACTCTGGCCGTAAATGACAAGATTGTGCGGACAGCGGCTTGGGTGGTCTTTCTGTTGCCATATTAATGAAGCTGTAAGTTGAAAGCTACCATAAATGGTTGATGAATTCGCTAATGACCTTTCCGGAAGGATCGAGAAATCGATATCGCTATTAATCATCTATTAATCGCATAAATTGCGCGTTGATTCGGGAAGTTAATGAATTGCCGATCATGTCTGTAAGCTATCACGAACGGTTGATTAATTCGGCTAGTAACTTTATGGAAGAACCGATAAATAGATGGCGCAAAACGAGATGGTATGGGTAGTAGCTTGGTTGTTCTGGATGTTGTTAGATTAAAAAATAAATAAATGGTTTCCCATTACATCCCATGAAAGGACCGGGGAGAACTTCTCACAATCACTGAGCTGTGCGCTTTCCAGTTTTCACTCACTGATTGGGACCTACAGTTTTACACCCATTCCGAACGGTATTTTGAGAAGCTTTTTCATGGCTATATACTCGATAGTGTCGCCGTCACTATGCGAGGTGACCACCGTCGGAAGAAATTTGAAGGTGGTCAGAGCAGGGTTCGAACCCAGGATCTCATGTACAAGAGCCGCGCACACTACCCATTGCACCACCGACGATGTTGTTAGATTAGTGAAGCTGTAAGTTGAAAGCCACCATGAACATTAAATACACGAGAAATAGATGGTGCTATTAAGAAATGGTTCGGAAAATAACTGGTTGGCGTTGTGAAGGTTTATATCGTCTATACATACGGTGACGATCAAAATTGTAATGGATTTCCCATAATGGAAGTTTAAATCTTTAATTTTTAGGAGCTTTTAAACTTAGAACTAAAACTTTTTGTTTAATTTTTACTTTGATACTTTACTTTGGTCTCTTTCATTATGAACATTTAAATATACAACAATTATACATATATGTTTGTTTACAAGTGCGTAATATGTAAACAATGTAATGTCTTCAATGTTACAATATTGCACTCACTTTAACTCTTTAAAGATCCAGAAACTCAAATGTAACCATCACGTAGCTCAAAAAATTTACTGTTATTTTTTTCAATTGCTCATTATTGTCCACGTGCTGATAAAAAATGAAATCATCTAAAGTAGTTCAAATCATGGAAATATTAAAACATAATAATTCTGTTCGGAACGTTGCGAAAATGTTTAATGTAAGTCACATGACGATCCAGAGAATAAAATGGAAGAAAACTTTTAAAACTTCAACTGCTCTTGGACGCACCGCCCCCCTCCCTTGTCGTTATTTGGAAAAATTAGTGACAAGTGACAATTCAAATACCCCAGCTGCGGCAGTAAAAACGTTAAATATTGACGACAGTGTGTGGAGGGCTCGTCGAAGTCCCAAAAGATCTCAAAGAAATATACAAGTTTCTATTCCTCTCTTTTCATTGTCTCGATGTCGATGAGATAGTAGGCCATTTCATCGAGTTCGAGTTGCTGTTGTATTTTACTCTTTGGTTGGACATAAAACGGACAGAAATAAAAGGGAATTCGTATTTTCGTTCGACACAACCAACGTAAAACATAATTTAGCGGTTATTAGTATCAATCTAACACTATTAAATTAAATTTTAAACTTAGTTTGCTGCATGGTTTGCTTCTGGTTGCTTATCGCTCTTCCACCTATCCAATCCGTTTTCTATCAATTTCCTACTACTTAGTTGATCAACTGCGTCATATATATAAACCTAATATGTATAGATATAATCTTCTTGCTCTAACGCATGGTATGAATACATTTTTGGGAATGTTTATTTTCTTCTTATCTTTAAATTCACATTATAAATACTAGGAACTTTATGCTTGCTTAAGACATAAATGTAACAGGCAATACTTTAAGCAAGCGGTATAACTAAGGCCTAATTTTTGAGTGGAAAATCATCTTTGATCAACAATCAAACATAATTTAAACTCTGAATTCACTTTTTTAGGTTAATAGTTAATTGCTGTGTAAACAGTCAAAGATGGGCATTTAAACTATGATCAAGTGACCATATGATTTTGACAGAAAAACAACAAGAAGAAGAAAAACAACACAAAGCTTCTTTAATTGTTAATGTGAACAATTATAATCACCTTCCTAGTTGAAATAACAATAAAAACGTATCATTTAACTCGTAGTGCGGTTAGAACTTTATTTCTGCTCAAATATTTGAATCCCACCCGCGGCATTTACATTTTTTTCACTAACCGGAGGAAGCATGATCTCTTACAGCCTTAAAGGAAAATACAACTTTAAACATAACGAGGATCTAAAAACAACTAAATTATTCTCCAATTTCACTAAATAATTTGTATTTTATCACTTCACTTTTGTTTTGCAAATGGCGTCAGTTTGATGCATTGTAACGATTAGCCGATAAATGTATGAATACCGGTTATTTTTCGTAGCATTTGCCACTGTTGCCACATGGTAGTAAGATTATTTGACAAAGCACGAAAAAATTATTTTTCGTATTTAAAGTCAGGTCAAACATAATTCAATATCAACTGATTACCAATTTAAATGACCAGTAAAAAATTAGGCCTAAAACACGCCAAATAACTTCCATCTTCATTCCTAGTCTAAGCATCTGAAGGATTAACTCTCCAGTTTTAATTTCCTGAAATTAATTTTATTCCACCGCATCTCTTCTTGGCACCAAGCTTGCGTTGGCCCACAGAGAAATAGAAAAGAGCCGCTATGCCTCTCTTTGACAGAAATACTTTTCCTTCGATACAAATAACATAAAACATAATTTAGCTGCCATTAATATCAAGTAAACACTATTTAAACTTAGTTTGCTGCATGGTCTATAATCTATATGTCTTCTTTGGTCTCTCATTCTACATCATTTCCCTAGTACCTTTTCGATCAGCTGTGCCATAGAAACCTCCTGATTACCCTTGATTATACATCTACATATCAATAGCGCACTTTAACCCGTTCGAATTATGTTTGATAGGGTGGTTTTGTTTCCATACCGCCTACACAAAGTTTGTAAACTTTACTTTATATTCCCATTGTACAAACGGTGGCCCTATCATATTACATTCACCAATTGTGTGATACAATAGTATTTTGTCATGGTGGATACAAAAAATGGGGATTTCTCCGTCGGGATCCTAGTAAATAGAGTTTGCACATGGTGTAATGACGAAAGGGACGCGACGTGACCGAAACAGTTTGCCATTGAGACATTTGTAGCAATTTCTGTTATAGTAATTTGACATGCAAACAATTGTCTCATTTGTATTTAACATTTTAATTGGTTTTATATAAATTAAGGACTTGCTAACGTTTACACAGGTTAATGAAAAAATTAATTAAATGTTTGAAAAGTGCAATACACATAAATTGACACTCGCTGCTGCACCCCTGGGTGAGAATAATTAACATACATTTAGGCGGTGGTGAAGGAAAAAGTATCACAATGAGATGATGGGTTATTTTTTTTTTAAATAAAGTTAAGTTAAAGTTAAATAAAGAATTAAGTTTTCTCTGTCAAGTTGAAATAGCGGGAATTTTAAGAGTTAATAAAAATTGGTGTGCAAATGAGTTTTCGAAATTTATTGAAAACTGATATGGTAGGGATCATCGGATTTGCAACTACAACAACGAACGTAATACGAATTTTATTCAAATTTATTTCAAAAAGAATAGATTCGATTTAACTTGTATTCGATTTGATATGTATAATAATGATATTTTATTTTTGCATTATAATTGAAATCAATATGTGATGAAATACGTTCGATTTTAATCGAATTCGATTTAACATAATACTGACATAATTTGCAATATACTGGACATCAATTAATTCAATTTTGTATGTCTGCCAACGAATATAAGTATAAGAAAAAAAAAGAAAAACAATTAGAATATTAATAATAGAATACATATTCTAAAGAATCGATTGAATTATTTAATAATATTCCGGTTCAAGATCAATATCTATTAAAAAATAATGTTTTCTGTGAAAAATTATATTTTAATAGAAAATTTTTAAAAATAAATATATGAAATTGATTATTATGGAGGATGATTGGTAATATAGCTATTTCAATGTCCACCAAGGCAAATCATCCAGCAGCCTTCTCAACTATTCAATTGAATTTTAAAATCGAATTCGAATATTCTAACGATATTCACCACATACCGGAATATATTTGAGTTGATTTGTTTTAATATTCCGTAGCAATTTAAGACACTATAAATCGTTTACCGTAGTTGGTTAATTTTTTGTTATGCTGGTACAATACTTTTTGTTTTCTATTTATTAGAAATTCCCGACCTTACTTAATACAAATACAATAAACAATTTATTTTTACGGATATATTTACATATGTCGATTTGTAGTCGGGCGTCTCGTCTACCTACCCTGATTCAGTCAATGATAGATTAACACATCATTAAATACTAGTTTATAAAAGTAATTTCTTTTGTTTTTAGTCAAACAATAAAAACGATTTATCTGTAAACCTTTTTGTTTAACAATGATTCCATATCACTTATTTCTATCTACCTTGGAATTTAAATATTTATTTGAATAAATCAATGTGCGGACGGACATTTTACGATATTAATATAATAGAAAAAGATGCTGGCTGGCTCGCGGTACGTTGAAGCTGTAGTACCATTTTTGGAACAAATATTTTTTTAAAATATCAAAATCTTATGTTCACAGAGTAGACAAATTGAGGCTTTAAGGCCTAATTTTTGAGTGGAAAATCATCTTTGATCAACGATCAAACATAATTTAAACTCTGAATTCATTTTTTAGGTTATTAGGTGATTGCTGTTTAAACAGCCAAAGTTGGACATTTAAACTATGATCAAGTGACCATATGATTTTGACAGAAAACAACAAGAAAAACAAACACGAAGCTTCTTTAATTGTTAATGTGAACAATTATAATCACCTTCCTAGTTGAAATAACAATAAAACCGTATCATTTAACTCGTAGTGCGGTTAGAACTTTATTTCTGTTCAAATATTCTTCAATTTCATGAAATATTTTGTATTTTATCACTTCACTTTTGTTTTGCAAATGGCGTCAGTTTGATGCATTGTAACGATTAGCCGATAAATGTATGAATACCGATTATTTTTCGTAGCATTTCCCACTGTTGCCACATGGTAGTAAGATTATTTGACAAAGCACTGAAAAACTCTTTTCGTATTTAAAGTCAGATCAAATATAAATAAAAATCAACTGATTACCTATTTAAATAACCTGTCAAAATTTGGGCCTATGAGCGTGATAGGGCCACTTTCTCCATGTCCGGTTACCTTTTACCGTACATAGCACAATTTCATTTTCTCAATATATACTTAAAATTTATCCGGCCGATATCGTTAATAGGAGGTCTAACGCCTGTTAGTAGTTTATCGGAACGATAAAGGCAAACAGCTGTTGTCAACAGTTTTCAGCTGTTTGCCTTTATCGTTCCGATAAACTACTAACAGGCGTTAGGCGTTATCGTATCGTTCATGTTGGTATGATTTAAGTATTTGGTTTTCTAAAATTGACTTGCGTTCTTCATCGGGTCAACAAGTAAATGTTCTACGGCAACTGAGAAGTTCTTCCCACGGTGTCTTTTTGATGGTTTTCCGCCATATTTTTAATAAATTACACTGCACAAAAACAATAATAAAGTAAACAGCTGATATCTTACGTTGCTGACAACCACAGAGGCCAAACATAATCAAACACACTGCAGGCAACGACGGTTTGTTACATAGGTTTCTTATGGCAGGGAAAAATCGTCACGAAATCCGCTGCGGCTGTCGACTAGCCGCTAGAATAAAATCTTTTCTAATTTCATGGCGGCGCTCTCACGACATCTCTCAATTGAGAGAATGAAGTTGGCACATTTTCATGAAAATTGGAAGAGCATCCAACACATACATACGGGATATATGTATGTGGATATAAAGAGATTTGAAGAAAAGAGTTCAAAATTATTTATTTTTAGACACAATACAATAAAAGTGAATAACAATTTTGTAAAAACAGTAAAACAATTTAATCTAAAATATTATTTTCCAAACATTTAAACAAATCCCAGAAAAAAGCGCTGCAAATATGTATATGCGACGCGAAGAGAAAAAAATCAAGTCACCAGACGCTCCCTCTCCCATTTCGTTTAGACGCTAGAGATTTTTTTCGTCATCTGAACCGTGTCTGGTTCTGTTTTGACTCTAGTCACACATTTCATTACAGTTACCAGCATAAAACATCTAACATCCTGTTAAATTAACCAGAGTATGAGAAACTGAAAAACCATAACAGGCAGAAGGCTTGTTTTCGTTACAAGCTAGCGATTATCGCTTGCCTGCTAGTAACCAAAACACCAAACTAGCGATAAATAATTATATTATGTATAATCGTCTTGCTATAACGCAAGGTTTGTACATAAAGCAACTATGGTATAGAGAAGAAAATTTACTCATGGAGTAAAAGTAGTGGAGCGCGTCGTTTCTCTGCTCTCTCTCTTACTCTCTTCGTTGAATATTTCAATACACGAACAGTTTTCTGGTGATGTTATTGTATCTAACTACAGAAATTCCAACCATATTTAAATAAAATTACATAAAGTATGAAATATCCAAGTTATGACGCGGGAAAGGAATGCGTTTGTGTGAATCGCATCGTCTGTTTTGGTTCACTTCTACAGGGGTTGCCAAATTGCGCCGGTTTTTTCTTCTCTACTTGTACATACATTTTGGTTTGTATTTATTCTTGAATATGTGTATATTCTCCTTCTTGTCTTTGGCTCACAATAACGATATCCAATACTGGGTTTTTCATACTGGCAACTTTCTGTCTCTTTCAATCGGAAATTCATATAATCGCCGTGCTCTAACGAATGGTGTGTAGTTATTCTTGTAAATTTGTATACTCTTCTCCTTATCTTTGACTTGACAATACGATATCCAACATTGCTTTTCTGATTTTTTTTCAGATTGGTAATTTTATGTCTGCTTAGGTCAAAAATGGAAGCGGTAATTTCAAGTGCAGCTTAATATCGCTTAGCTCTCCATACAAAATAAGTGATCATCTAAGCATGCGATTTACCCAAAACACGCCTAGTATACCGTCCCGATAAATTGAAGTACCCATTAGTAAGCATTAACCGGAGATTGAGCAAAGGTCCCTTAGACTATCAGTGCAAATAGAGCGATACACGGAGAGAGAAATGAAATTAAGCTCTTTTAATTTTAAAAGCAATTGTACGATTATTCTGTTTTCAATTTACGCTACCAGTATTGCAGAATGCAATCTGACAACTGGCTGCAAAGCGAGAAACAAAATGAAACATTTACAAAATAAAAATAGGGAAATCAAATTGTGAACAAAGATACGAAATTAAAGTTTTTACTCTGGTTAGTTTTATTCCAAATGCAACCCTAATCGCATAATTTTTTGAGGAAAATCAAAAAATTAGAGAATTATAAGAGTTTGGTGTAACAGATAGTTCTGTAAATCGTGATCTCATGCAAATGAAAATGTTGACATATCCAATAATTTCTCTACTCTAATGTCTCATTAGGCCGCAGGATTATCACTGCCAGGTTAGCTATAACCTTGGTCTCTAATCTTTGCCGTTTGCACAACCCAATTCATGGTAGAATAAATAAAGTAAACTCGTTAGAACAGCCGATTTGAACTTATTCCTTGCTTATGTGTTTCTCTAATGTCAAATTAACATGTATTTTGTTTTTGTACTTTTGTGTTTCTTTTTTTGTTGAAAATTTGACAGATAAGAAACACCAAACAAAAACAAAATGTCTGTTTTTGTTGCCTAAAATTACAACAAATCCTAACTTATTTTACCAAGACCGAATTTGAGATTAACTTGACATTTCAGGTGGCAACTTTGTGCTTAGACCACAAGCCATGGTAAAATAATTACGGTAAACTCGTTAGAACAGCTGATTTGAACATTTTTCTTGTTTGGGTGTTTCTATTATGTCAAATTCACATGTTTACTTACAAACTGTTTTTACTGTACAAAATTTGACAGATTATGGACACCAAACAAAAACAAAATGCCTGTTTTTGTTGTAACAATTCCTACTGCGTTTACCTTACTTATTGTACCATGAAACAAGCGATGTACAAGTATACAGTCAACATTTCTCTTCACTCGAATGCCAAGAAACAAAACGAGTGAAACCCTAGTCATTCTCTGTTCTCTCTCTTACTCTCTTCATTGAATATTTCAATACACGAGCAGCTAATTTTGATAGTGTTATTGTATATAACTATACAAATTCCAACCATGTTGAAATAAAATTACATACATAAACTATGCAAAAAGTATGAAATAATCAAGATATGACGCGTGAGAGAAAAATCTTTGAGTACATTTCTAGCACTTTTTGATTCTCTTCTACCAGGGTTGCATCTTTTACCAGGTCGTAAAAGAGAACCAAAAAGTTTTAACAATTCACTCAAACGCATTTCTCTCTCGCGCCATATCTTGATTATTTCATACTTTTTGCATAGTTTAAGTAATTTTGCTTCAACATAGTTGGTCTTCCGAAATTTTCGTTGCCATAAGAATTACGTGTATACAAAATTACGAAAATTTCGTGAACCAATTTTCATTTTCTGGGTTGTTAGCTCTTCGCGAAAATTTCGAAAGCCAACTCAACTACAGGGTTGTTACGCCAAAGTTATTCCGTACGAAAACAATTGTTTGATAATTGTTCTGAACCGGAATTTTGACATGTCTATAATTTTAACAACCAAAAGTAATACCACATGAGCAAAAAATAAAATAGAGTGCTAAAAGGAATTTTTAATGAAACATTTGCAAGGTAAATCAAAGATAGGTGGTCGTATAATTAGGCAACACAATTTTATGTTTTAGAACAATGCCCCGTAGTCAGTTCTTGCGAAATTTTTTTTGCAGAGTTACCTCTCTGATTTACCTCGCAAATATTTTAAAAATAATTGCTCTTCGGTCTCCATTTTATTTGTAACTCATGTCGTGTTACTTTTGTTTGTTAAAATACTCAAAACGTCAATATTACGGTCCCAAACAATTATCAAACAATTGTTTTCGTACAAAATAACTTTAGCATAACAACCCTGTAATGGATTTGGCTTACGAAATTTTCACAGACAACTGAGTACAGGGCAACTGAAAAGTGAATGAAATTTTCAGTTTCGGGTTTCTTATGACAACGAAAATTTCATATAAATTGAATACCGGGCTTAAATGACGAAAGTTCTTACGAAATTTTCGTAAGAACTGAATACAGACCTTGAAACAGCGAGATTCGAGCGCGCGTTTCTGATGCCTGGTATTTACTAGCGCAGTCACGTACTAGTTAGTACCTTTTCAAACTTTTCTTTGGTACCATCTCTGGTCCAACATTTTGTTTTACCTCTTCTTGAAATGTCTCAATTTTTCTTGAATCTCATTGAGATTCATAACTCGTTTCATTCATTTGTCTTATTTTGCATTCATATTTATAACAGTTTATTCGCTTCATTTGGAATTTTTTCCCCAAAAAAGTTTTCATTATACTCATAAATGTAGCATTTTGTTTCTCCTCCTGATATGATCTGAAGTCAAAACATACATGATTTTGATGTAGTTTTATTGAATTTATTGCCGCTGAGAATCAGTGAATTTGACCCCAAAACCATTGGAATGGAAGATGATGGTGATGGTGTCAGTCACTCGATGTCTGTGTGAATTGAATTGAATGAATTTCGTTGATAAAAGCAAAAAATCGTGTTTTACATAATTAATAATGTTGGAACAATGTGATTTGCTGATAAGCGTGTTTACTTTTGTTTTAGTTTGTATTTTTTAAAGCAGGGAGGTTGATTTTTAAGTTTTTGTTTGATTTAAATTTATTTGAAGATATGTATTCTTTAGAATGTATATAACAAATAATTAATTTGTAAACAAATTAGCATTGAAATTAAAACATTTAATTTTTGAGAAGGAGACGTCCGCCACTAGATGTGAAATTTAAATGTATGTTGAGAACAAGACTGATTTGAAACAAGAAACAAGTAAGTAGCGATGCATGAATCAGGTTTCCGTAATTTCCTGGGATGCATTTATGGTTTTCTCTCACGTCAAATCCGAGATAAGTTATAATGATTATTATCGTTATAATTTTTAATTCTATGCCCTAGTATTTATTGATGTGTTAACATCTATAGGCACGGGTAGGCCAATCTATCAAAGTGAACACATGCAAACAACACACAGCTTTAACATCACATACGTGGTTGTTGTACAACAATAGTCTATGCCTGAATGTAAGTATGATGGTATTGATGTAGCGGCAGCGAACAAACAAGCAAGTCGTCGTCGTCAAAGAGTATTGAATAGTATAGAGAACTCATGGAACGAATTGTATTACTCAAAAGCACTGTCGACATTTGGCGAATGATTCCATTCATAATTTTGATGTGAAACATTGATGCCTTTTGAAATATTTATGATTTTTGTATTGTTTTATGTAATAATATTGTCGTAATGGTGCATTTATATTATAAGACTCGTTTATGCTCTTTTACTCAGACTCTCTACATGAGAGCGGGGAAAGAGTGCAATAAGGTCTCTATACTATTCAATACTTTTTGTCGTTGCTCTGTGTATGACAAAACAAAATCAATTATTTCAGTGAGCTAAACATTGCTTTATTTATTTTAACAATATTACATCTAATGTTTAAGCAGATGTAAGAAAAAAGAAAGTGCAATAGCAAAAGAGCCTTCAGCACAAAAACTATTCTTTTTTATTATTTTCCAATGTAACATTTACTAATGTGTTCATAGAATCGCATTACTAGGTTTAACAATAGAAAGTGCGTTCGTCAAAACAAGTATTTTGATAGTTTTAACGTGGCGTTAACTATTTGGCTTTGAATTGGATGAAAATTAACACATAATCTGTAAAATATTGACAACATACGAGGGCGGTCCCAAAACTAGCCGACCTAACAAAGAAGACACAAAAAAGTTGGGAACAATTTTCGTTATTTTGCAACATAATGTCCTTTTAGATCGATACACTTTTTTCAGCGATATTCAATAGCTTCGTTACCCTGTTTATAGTAAGAACTGTCAAACTTCTTAAAATAGCCATCAAGCGCGGACTCTACCATTTCATTGTTAGCAAATCTTTTACCACCGAACCATTTTTTCAAGTTTGAAAATAGAAAATAATCCGAGGGAGCTAAATCTGGTGATGAAGCAACTCGATCTTCAATTCATTAATTTTTGTCGTCGCAACAGTGAATGTGTGAACTGCAGCATTATCTTGATGTCGCCAAATGTGGCCTTCGTTCCACAATTTCACCACTTAAACGCTGCAATAAATTGGTATAATATTCGCCGTTGATGGATTTTCCTTTCTGAAGATAATCAACAAAAATTATTCCATGCGCATCGCAAAAAACAGACGCCATGACCTTGTCCGCAGATGGAACCGTCATCGTCTTCTTTGGACACGATTCTCCCATTCCAGTTCACTGCTTTGACTATTCCTTTATCTCAGTTGTGAAGTGGTGGACCCATGTCTCATCCGTGGTTATAAATCGACGCAAAAATTCAGCTTTATTCAGATGACATACTGCCAAACACTCTACCGAAACATCTGCGTTTGCTCACAGCTTTTTTTGCGCACAGCTTTCTCAACTCCACATCTTCGGTCAATATACCATGTATAGCACTTTTTGAAGTGCCTCTCATTTCAGCTAGCTCACACACATTCCACCGACAATCGTCCAATATCATTTTGTGGATTTTCTTAACCGTGTCTGGCGTGGACACCTCAATTGGTCGAACACTACGGTGTTCGTCTTGGCAGATCGTACGGACTCGTTTAAGCTCTGCTTCCCAATATTTTACAGTCGTAAACGAAGGAGCAGACTGTCCCAGAGTAGAATCTAGATCGGCTTTAATATTGCTTGGACTGAGGAGACCTTTCAAATGGAATTATTGAATAACATAACGGTGACCAATTTTTTCCATGTTTACAAATTCATTGAGATCGTTTACGTTTTTGATGGATCAAATATAAATACTAAACAACTTTCGCCTTCAAACTTAAAACATATGTTTTATAAGGTTGCCACTTTTCACCAAAATATTTTTTTTCAAACTACAGACACCATATATTCGTCAGGTCAGTTAGTTTTGGGACAGCCCTCGTATGTCTGAGCTAAGCTGATACACCCCTGTAGAACCACACTGACCGTCGTCACCAAATGACCAGAGAAGGTTGGTAACTTTTACCAAACCATTTGATAACAAGCGACACCTTAGACAATGTGATACTCTATCATGCGTTTTCTTCAACATCTTAATGGGAATCATAATGACAAAAACAGCAATTAACTTTAAGAAAAGCATCAACAGCAAAGGCTACACACAGAGAAGAGATTCGTTGTCACAACTATGTTGACAGCCAACTAAAATTTGGCGGTTCCTTGGACTATCACATTATTCAGTTGTGATTACCAATAGTTGTGTTCAGTATCAACAAATGTTGTTCATATCAATTAATTTGTAATTCAGTTTTGGTTGCAAGAACATTGAAATATTTAGTTGAAGCCACAGCAACAATAAATAAATGTGATCTGTCAATCGAGTTTTAGTTCTAGCAATCAAATTATCCTGTAGTGGTGAATATTAGTTATTAGTTGGATGAACGAAAAATGTAAAAACTAATTCGGTTGTACCAAATAATATGTTGGCATGGTCAACTAATTACTTGAATTTAATGGCTGTCACAACCATTTGGTGATGCTTTACCCCATTATGAATTTTATTGAAAAAAAGTAAAAAAAAAAAATAATTTTTTATTAAAATTGTGTATTTTATATTTAAATATTAACAAAATTATTATTATTTATAGCCAGTGTTCGTTTTTCGTGAACATTTTTGATGGAAAATATGAAAAAATTTCTATATCTCGAAAACGGAGCGTCTCTCACAAAGTGTTCCCATTCGCATGAAATATTTTTTTTTTCAAAAAATCGCCAAAATGAGAAAATCGCTAAAATAAAACAATAGCTATAACTCGGAAACGGTGCGTCCAACCGCAAAAATAATAAATTTTGTACCTCTATATGAGACCTATGGATGCCTCTCATATGGGATCACTTAAAATCCGTTAAACTAAATCGGATCGCTAACGGATTCGAGTTATAGCCATTTTTTATTTCAGCGATTTTCATATTTTGATGATTTTTTTGAACAAAATATCTTCCATACGATGGACCAATTTATGAAAAATCCTTAAAAACTCGTAAAAAATAATTTTGTTTTCGATTGGACGCTCCGTTTTCGAGATATTGGCATAGGGGCGTTTTAGAGATTTTTGATGGCAATCGCGTTAGCGATTTTTTAAAAATAAAAGTGATGCCGCATTGAAGACATCCATAGGTGAAAGCCTCCTAAGGAGGTAAAAAATTTATAATTTTTGCGATTGGATGCACCCTTTCCGAGATATAGCCATTTTTTATTTTAGGGTTTTTTTTTGAAAAAAATTTATTTCAAGCGAATAGGAACCCTTTGTGAGAAACCATTAGGAACCTGTAAAAAAATTTTATTTTATAGATTACGTGGGTATCATATGTATGTTTAAGTTAATTTGTGTCATCCAGAATAATAGTTCCTCCAGCCAAGTGTCCACAATTGTTTGCATGTATTTGTGAAGGCGTCAATAATGGCGCCAGGTTCAACGATTGTGTTTAAAAGTCTCACTTCACCTCGACTTATGATAATATGTATTCTTCGCTGGCTGATATATATACACTTTATTGTTTTTTCACAACTTTGTTTATCACTTTCTGTTTAAAATAATAGTTTTTCTGCAAAGTCTTCGTGTAGCATTCAACTATATGTAGAGACTCTTTAACAACAAAGCCTCTTCTGAAAAATCGAATACATAACTTTGTACCAAGTGATTTTGCAACAGAAACTAAATTATGATTACAGTAACTAATACAAGGTGGCGCAAAAGTAATCCTCCTATCAGAAAATGCTATAAATTTTGCGATTGGCTCCTAATGTCAGTTCTGTTTTGACATTTGTGTAGTAAACACATGCGAAATACACGTTAATAAACAATGTTACGCTATACTGCTCCAGAACGCGGAATATTGCTGACTATTTATTTGACCAATAATCGGTCGGTGACTTTGGCACAACGTGAATTTCGTCGCAGATTTCCTGGCCGTCCAACGCCTACTGGTGAAAAACTGCGACGTTTAGCCGCTCGCCTCGAAGAGACTGGCACAACACGAGATGCTGCCAGGCGTGGCAGACCCCGGAGTAGCCGTTCTGCAGAGAATAGTGCTGCTTTAGCCGAGGATGTCATGGAAGCGCCGTCGATGTCATGGAAGCGCCGTGAGCGCTACAGAGCAATGATCAACGAGTTCTTTTTGCCGCAAGTTGATGAATTGGGATTGGAAAACATGTGGTTCCAACAGGACGGTGCAACGGCACACACTGCACGTGCCACAACCGATACGCTGAAGGATGCATTTCCCGGGCGCCTAATCTCCCGTTTTGGCGATTTGCACTGATTTGACCGCTCCAGACTTCTTTTTGTGGGGCTTT
Source organism: Phaonia tiefii (assembly GCA_963931995.1). NCBI lineage: Eukaryota > Metazoa > Arthropoda > Insecta > Diptera > Muscidae > Phaonia > Phaonia tiefii. Next base: position 60,479,523 of record OZ008369.1, on the reverse strand, counting down.
TTGAAGTCGCGGGTTTATGTCAACAAGTCTCAGACTCTTGCAGCTCTTAAAGACAATATCCCTCAAGAATGTGAGGACGTATCGCCGGAAGTTTTGGCCAAAGTGATTGAAAATGCCATAAAAAGGGCTCAAATGACAATCAACTGTGGCGGCGGCCATTTACATGACATCATATTCTCGACTTGATGTAAAAAAAATTAAAAGACCAAATAAAAATAATCCACAAGAAGAATCAAAGTTTTTCATTTTTTTTTTAAATTACAGCCAAAAAACATCGGAAGTTTACTTTTGCGCCACCTTGTATTTCAACACGAATTCTAATATTGTACTTTTTATTAGTTGTATCGTCCATGTCAGCTGCATGAGGTTTTAGAAATACTCAAATTGGTTAATACAACTAAAGTTCGGTAGTAGCAACTTGTATTTAGTAAGACCTATTTCTAATCTATCAATATCATCGGCAAATAAATCTGATGTGTGACAATTATGAATTCTAATCAAAGTATAGACGTTATCATGGAGTTTCCAATGCTTGAATTGTAGTCCCAACTAATCTTTTCCCTGTGTGTACATGCTAACGATATAGATATCATTGGGGGGAACTACGAGAAGTTACTGCGACATTTTCGCGAACCGGGAAGAAATCGGCCAAAGTGGGTTTGACAGTAAATGAGGGCGAAACAAAGATAATTATTTCAATGACCAGAACCAAATTTATTTATGAGAGATCTGCCGTAAACCAAAATAAAAATGAAATAAATATTAGCATTGAGATCAAGCGGATAACTGGGCTTGCGATTATGTATTGTTTCGGGCTAAGGAAGCATTTCAGAGGTAAAGTCCTCTTTCGAGAAACAAAGATCTAGACATCCATATCTTAGACAGTACGTCTTACTTTATGGTGCGGAATCGTGGGTCATACCGCACGCAAACGGAATAGAACTGGGAGTTTTCGAGAGAAAAATGTTTCGGAAAATATATGGACTTATAATAGAGAACGTCGAGTATCGACGTCGTATCAACCACGAGCTGTATGAATTGTATTCTGATATCGACGTAGTTAAGGGCATCGAAGTAGAGCAATGGAGCAAAGGATGAACAAGCGCGAAATGTCTTCGAAGATTCACTCGAAGGAAGTTACAAAATTTGAATGACCAAGATTCCGCTGTAAGGATCTGGTGGATGAATTCCCGAGAAATACTGATATTAACAACTGTAGAGAAACCCCTAAAGATCGTGCGTGTTGGAGAAATATTTTATTTTCGTTGTGTAATGCCCCCAAAACCGAATGGGTTGTATATGACCAATTAAGCAAGTAAGGAAGAACTGAAACTGGTATTGGCTCTGCAGGGATCAATAAGGTGATTAGATCTGTACCGGTTCGTTTCCTCGTAAGGTATTTAAAACTAATCTCACTTTGATGGATAGCACTGCAGTAATCTCTTGCCGATTTCGATCAATGATATTTCTATCGCCTTTAGACTCGATCAACGATTAACTTTTGACATTGCTGGCTTAAGCTGTGCTCACTGCAAGCTTTCTCCATGTTATCTTCATAAGGAATTTGGAGAGATTGCACAACATGTTGGCGGCTTTTCAAAGACCACTCTCTAGAAAGAATGGTTTGCTACGGTGTTAGCAAATTCAATGAGGATACCGTGTCAGTGTTCATATAAGATATTAAAGAGATCGCATAATATGTCGCTGATCATGTTGCCTGAGATTTGGTTGGTACAAAATCACCTAGATTTTTTGTTATCTACGAACTGGTATTATTTATTAAGTACGTGGTATTAATTAGATAACTTGCTACACTCTGAAAAATCTGTATTTTTGCTATTTGGGTGCAAATATAATGTGTTTGTAGCTTGTCGCAAATATACTATACTTGTGCCCAAATACATTGTGTTTGCAATTCAATATAACATGTTTGTTACACAATGATTAATATGTTATAATATATGTTTTTGAGACCCAAATGTGGCATTTTTTGTTGAAAACAGCTCAAAACAAACACGAGGCGGACAACAAAGAAACAAAAAGGCAGCAGATCATCAATTCATGAAAACAATGCTTGCAAACATGTTCATGTTTTCAGCAATATGTTGTTGGGGCTGTTATTTTTCAGCGTGTAGCTTATCAGATATCCATATCTAGGTACAGTTCTCTTGGTATACAGTACTTTTGGAACAAACTTTAAAATCAACAAACGAGTGGTACGTGTTGTTCTGTTACTTGGAGGATTTCCAGAAAGTTATATATCATAAATGTATAGCCGTCTGTAAATTTATTAAGCCTAAGCCTACACTCTACAGAACATCAAATCCTGTACAAAACAATTTGAAATCACTTGCAAAATGTTTCTAATTTTAAACTAATAACAATAATTCCCCTCTCCACTAGGATCTAAAACAATTTCGAATTATTTGCAACAAATAGTTGTTGCACGCCACCACAGCACCAGCCACAGTTCGTTCCTCACATCAACCCATTTTGCTAAATATTTTGTAATTGAATGTTGATGATGCCGGGTGCTGTGGGTTATTGTTGTTCCTTTGTCCATAATGTGGTTGCATATGATGCTGGATATGATGTTGCTGTTGTTGTTATTGCTGGTGATGCTGCTGCTGCTTATGCCGTTGCTGATGATGATGATGTTTATGTTGCCATAATTTTATTTTATGTCCAACAATAAATTTTGCCTCCGTTCAACCTAAACTGAAGCAATTGCGCAAAAGAAAAAAACAAAAACCGAACTTGTACCCGCATCCAGTGGAACATCATTCACCACCACCACCACCACCGCTATAAAAATTATTTCAAAACTGCACCATCACAAAACAGTTATAATTGAAACCGGTTGCAAATGTTGCAAGATCAAAAACATTAACAACACGTACAAAAGGCAAAATTACTACTACAACTCTACTACTACACATCCATCCAATCCATATACAGCATGGTCCATGGATAGACGGACGTTTAAGTCCACAGCTACGTCCACGTCCAAGTCCACACATGCCATAATGGCCAGAAACAAACACTTTTCCCTTTATGGCCAAACTTCTAGTTAAATGCAACGTGATTCTCACGTTTGGCCCATTGGAACGAAAGCGTATGCGTATCTCCTACTCCTGCATGAATTACCGTTGTTATTTAACAAATTGCAGGAAGTATGATAAGTGAGGTATTTAAGGGAGTTGTATATTATTCGGGACACTTAAGAAAAACTATATTTAAGCCATTTTTGTGGCTTCAAATTTTGAATATATACTAGTACAATTCAGCACTCGAAATTCGAGTGCGTCAAAAATTTAATAAAATTTCAAATGATATTTTGAAATTTGCAAATGGAATTGAGATTCATAATTTCAAAGTAAAAATATTATAAATAAAATAAAAAAATGTATTTCACAATCAAAATAAACACTATTCTTCCATTCCAACTTGAAAATTAATTAAAAACTAAATTGAGAATTTTAATTAAATGTACCAGAACATTTAAGGTGAAATAGACAAACTATATTTAAAACGGAGAAAATTATCCCATTTCCAATAGAAAATGGAAACGGTTAGTGACTAGTGTGAATACACACCGCAGTGGCTTAACGGGCTAGACGCTGCTGAAGATGATGATTCACGAACATCGAAACAATCATCCAGCGAATGTGAGTTAGAGTCCCACCCGCGGCACATAAATTGTTTTCATTAACCGGAGAAAACATGATCTCTTAGCCTTAAAAGGAAATTACAACTTTAAAAATAACGAGGAATTTAAAAAAAATCAGTTGAAACTTCTAAACTTCAATTGAAGTTTAAAATACGTCAATTGAAATTCTAAACTTAGTGTCGCCGTCACTATGCTACTACGCCACTATTGAGTACAATAAACACCCTTTACTTTCCTATACGATTTTTCTCACATTTTAAGTTTTACCCATTTTGACCCCCTTTTTTCCCTTGTTGGCCCGCATTCAAAATTCTGGTCAGTCCTTCCAAACGATTATTCTTGCATTTTGAAGTTATACCCTTCTCGCCACCGACTATTTAAAATTTTTGGCCCACATTCATAATTTTTTCCACATTCCTAATCTTTCTAAACAATTTTTCTCGCATTTTGAACATGTATCTCTTTTGCCACCCATTCTACCCTTTTTAACCCACATTCCTATTCTTTTCAATGTTGTACAAATTTCGCCCCCATCCCCTTTTTACCATTGTTTACCCACATTCAAAATATTTGCCACATTCCTAATCTTTCCAAGCAAGTTTTCTCGCACTTTGAACATTTCCCCATTTCGCCCCCTTTTTGCCCTCATTCAAAATTTATGATACATTCCCAATTTTTCAAACTATTTCCCCCGCATTTTGAAATTTTTCCTTTTCGCATCCTCGTTTTATTTTTTTTACCCACATTCACATTTTTTTACTAAATTTTTACGGCCTTATTCATAAAAAGTTATAAGAGGTTTGAGAGACAATTTGCCATACAAAAAACGTCTCACATATCTCTGACAACTTTTTATGAATAAGGCAGCTAATCTTTCCAAACAAGTTTTCCCGCAATTTCAATTTTTACCCCTTTTTACAACCTTTTTATCCCTTTTCACCCATATTTAAAATTGTTAAAAGATTCCTAATCTTTCCGAACGACTTTTCTCGCATTTTATAGTTTTACCCTACTATTCCCATTTTAACACCTACCCATCCTTTCAAACAATTTTCCCGTATCATACAATTTTACAATTAGTTGCCCGCTTTTCTATTATTTCACAAATATGTCTAGTTTTCCTATACATTTAATAATTAAAAAGTATTCTGATATTTCGACTCGCGAATCATTATTACTCAATTAAATCGGAAGCGAGCAATATTTTAAAATCTTTGAAAATTAAAATTCAGCCCCCGAGGTAAAATTACAACAGGGAGCTTAAAAGATTTAAATATTCAAAAAATTACAAATTAAACTCCCGTAGCGATTTAAATTTTTAGAGCGAATCGGAAACGAATGGCTCATTACTCTGTTTAAAATACATTTTTAAATTAAAATAAGTACAACAGGTTTCCTTACTTTACTTGTACTTCTCTTTTTCGATATCACGATTTATGTCTTTACTAACTTCAGTTCCGCTGCAAATCAGTTGTTTCTAACAGTTCAGCCTTTTACAAAACCATTTCGTAGTAACACTGTGAATTATCACTTCTTCTCGAAATTCGGCATCGACTTAAAATGCCTTCTGTCCTCGATTGGGCCAAACTAATATTTTTGCGATATCATCAAACATTCGTGGTGAGATAGTGTGAGGCAATGCCGGCATACAGTTAGACGTAACATAGATAAATAAAAACCCATAGATGGTGAAATATAAGTGGTGTATTTGAGAGTAAAGGGAAATTTTCTAGATGGCGCTGGAGTGGTGGATATGGGTAAAATTCCCTGGAAACAAAATCTTTTGAAAACACTATATAACCATGCTTTTTTGCCTTTTGTATTGTGAATAAATGTCAAAAGCGATATGATTTTCTATTATTTATATTCTAATTTCAAACTTAAACAACAGAATCGAAATAAAAATGATGTTTGAATGCTTTTTCGTCGCATCCGAGTGAAAAATGGTCGTACGGAAACAGCATGTGCCCTCTGGTGAAAATGGTGATTAAGCAAATGAGTCAACTATGGTTTTTATCATAGATAAAGGAATTAACTAGATATCGCACATGCCTTGGGAAATTTCTTGTTCAATGGGATATTTTCTAGATGGAGCTGAATGCAATAATTACAACGTATGATCCCAAACAAAACATACCTTGCAAGATGTATTTAGAACAGGTGCTAACAATAGGTGTGGTAGCCAACATCAACAAGGATTTTGTTTTTCTTTTGTTGTCCGTTGCTCTGAAATTCAACACAAACGAACACCAACAATAACAGTAAACAAAAAGACACAATCTAAATAACAAAATTTGAACTTGAAAGTGGGGAACACAACGACATGAAAAAAACTCAATTAGTTGTTCGAATAGCACAACCTGGAAAATGATTCTATTTTTGCATTGAGAAAATTTCCCACACTGTTGAATAAACGTCAGTGAATGTTATGAGAAACGTCAATGAAAGTTACAAAACGACAACACAGCACCTAGTGGTAGTACTTGACAACGCCTGTGCGAAATCTACTTAATTCCTTTATCTATGGTTTTTATTTATCTATGGGCGTAATTAACTTTAGGCAATCAAGCACTAATATCTGTTGGTGGGTGTTCTATCTAATATAATTTTAACATGAATGTAAGTTAAGCTAGGGGGCATTTTCTCAAGGTCCGGTTAAAGCGTCTGCTTACTAATGGGTACTTTAATTTATCGGAACGAAATACTGCCTGATAAGGTTTTTCATTTTCTTATACTCATATACATATATCCCCTGTTTACTTTATTATCGTTTTCGTGCAAAGTGTAATTTATTAAAATTATGGCGGAAAACAATCAAAAATACACCGTGGGAAGAACTTCTCAGTTGCCGAGGAACATTTACTTTTGTTGACCCGGTGTAAGAACGCAAGTCCATTTTAGAAAACCAAAACCTTACATCATTACGACATGAAAACAAACCAGATGTTATCAACAGTTGTCAGCTGTTTGGATTTATCGTTCCGACAAACTACTAACCGACACTAGACCTCTTGTTAAAGTTATCGGCCAGATACATTTTAACGACCTAATTTCAGAAGTCACATTCACTTCACTTGACATTTTTGACGTCACATAATAAACAAAATAAGAACTTCGTGTAAGATTTTAGTACATTTTTATGTATAGCTACATGAGCTGAAGGAATGCATATTTTAACTAAAATAATACGTCAGGTTCTTTATTTAGCCAATGGATGATGTCGAAATCTGAGGTGAATGTGAAAGTGATTTACATGATCAGGCCCTAAGTATTCATTGAGAAAATTAAATTCTGCTAACCAGCACTGTGGCCCTAATTATGTAAAGCATTTATCGCAATAAGCATTTATCCCATTAAAGTTTTTCGAAATTTAAATGATTTATTTTAAATTCAATTGATATATTTGAAATTTCAATTGATGTGCTTAAAATTTTAAATAATGTCTTTTAAATTTCATGCGGAATTTTTGAATTTCAATTGATTTATTTTACCTTTCAAATGGAATTTTTGAAATTTCAATTGGTTTTTTTAATTAAAATTGGAAATGTTATAGTCGCTTCGGCGATTGTTTTCATGGGTGACGCAAAATTAAAACACAATAATTGCAGTTTAAAATTCATTGGTTAAAATTCAAAATTATAAATTGTTACGATACCAGTGATTCGAATTTTTGGCTTAACTAACATTTACATTTGCAGAATATCAATATGACATTAGAATGTCAACACACAGTTTGTGGTGTTTATTGCCGTTTGATTGTCAAACAGTTTGGATCATAATGTCTTAAAATATGCCATCGCTACCACATACCAACTCACAACGAATGTTTGATGGTATTGCTAAAAAACTTGTCTAACAATCGAGAACAGATGGCGCTACTACGCGATCCCACTACGAAAGACCAGGGGTTTCTATGGCACAGCTGATCGAAAAGGTACTAGGGAAATGATGTAGAATGAGAGACCAAAGAAGACATAGAGAAACTAAATTTAAATCATAGTGTAATAATATAAGTGGAAGCATAAGCCCAGCTGATCAGGCATTTTGTTATCGGGTTGTTTCTTTTTATCATTCTTTGTTTACGTAATACACTCGAAGTGTCAAACTTGTCGCATCATTTGTTTTGAATCTTCCTTGCCCTCTTTGCTTACGCTGGTCGTTTCACCGTCTGTAGTTTTTTTGATGGGTAAAAATATATAGAAGAAGTAACTAAAATTACCTACATACATATGTATGGACTTACTGATGGATACTTACCAATTTGGATCTTAAATGCGTTCCAACTTTCTGCCTATTACTTTTTTTTAATACATGTAATTCTATGCATGTAATTATTTACTTTGGCGTTTTTCCTTTGCCTCTCTTCGTATATAAAATGATTTTGACATATCGAGTGTATTGTCATAACAATAGTACAACAAAATTCTGTCAAAATCGTTTATTATTACAACAACACGCCACGCGTCGACTTATATTATTAGACTATGGTTTAAATAGTGTTTGATTGATACTAATGACAGCTAAATTATCGTTTATGTTTTTTGTATCGAACGAAAATACGCATTCCCTGTTATTTCTTTCAGTATAGTATGTCCAACCAAAGAGTAAATTACAAAAGCAACTCGAACTCGATGGAATGGCCTACTACCTAGTCATCATCAAGAGAACGTGAAGAGAGGGATGCGACTTTTGTCTATTAATGTATGTAATTTTCGGCAACACTCGAGAATAGGTGGCGTTACTACGAGATGGTTCTGGAAACGGCTATTGAGAGATGAACTGATGTAAATAACCGATTGGACTGTATTTGCAGCCAGTCTGATTTCAAAAGCGTAAAAGTATGCACCGTCGAGTAATAGGGTTATTGAGTAATGAGAGCTGTTGTACTTAACGCAATTTTAAAAGATACTAGTACAATGAAAAACGTCGTAACTAAGTATTACATTTTTATAGTTTAATTGAATATATATTTTTTTTAAATTTAAATTGCTGTATTGTAGATTTCAATTGATGTCTTTTAAATTTCAATTGATGTCTTTTAAATTTCGATTGATGTATTTTAAATACCAAATGGAATTTTGGACTTTCGATTGATGTATTTTGAATTTCATATAGACTTTTTTATTTTATTTTGAAAAAAAGTTACTTTTAAGAAAATTAATTTTTGTAAGAAAATGTTTTTTTTTAAGAGAAAAGGTATTGTTTGAAGAATTGGGATTTTTTTAAGAAATTGGATTTCTTTAGAATTGGTCCTCTTTTCAAGGATAGGAGTATAGGTACATTTTAAAGAGTAGGTACTTATCTCAAGAAAAGTTATTTTGTTTCATAAAATTTTTTTTGTTTCTTTAAAGAAAAGGTAGTTTTTTTAAGAAAAGGCAATTTGTTGTAAGAATATTTACTTTTTTAAGAAAAGAGACTTATTTAAAAAAAAATGTACTTTTTTTAAGCTAAGGTACTTCTTTAAGGTAAGCAAGGATGAAAGAAATACCATAGATGATTCATTTGTTTATTCACCATTTTCACCAGAGGGCACATGCTGTTTCCGTACGACCATTTTTCACTCAGATTCGACGAAAAAGTACTCAAAAATTTGTTTTATTTCTATTCTGTTGTTTGGATTTGAAAATAAAATATAAATAATAGAAAACATTACGCTTTTGATATTTTTTGACAACACAAAATGCAAAACAGCATGGATAAATAGTTTTTTCAATAGACTTTTATTCCCAGGGAAATTTGCCTATATCTACCACTCCGGCGCCATCTAGAAAATTTTCCTTTACTTTCAATTCCACCACTTATCTTTAACCATCTATGGTTTTATATTTATCTATGCATTATACAAGAAATTTCCCAACATATGTTAGTCTGGACACAAACCAAAGCAAAAGTACCTAATATAGTTGATAATACTGGGTTGTAGCATAATAGTGTTAACACCAGTACGTAAGTTTCAGTCGGGTGAACCGACTTAATCATACCCTCACACTAAGTCATCCATTGCATGGGAGTTCTGTTAAAAACGTGAACATATTCAACATCAGATTGGCATTGCGCTAAATATTATTGAATACCCAAATTAGTTACGATGCTAAGTGGTTTTGGGGAATTTTTTTCCCTCCCAATATTTATATGCGAGGTACAAAAGTCGGCATGGCAAGTTGTTGGCAACATTTTGATCAGTACCAAATTTTATTATGATCGGTTGTGGTTTACTGGAGATATCGAGTCGGCAAACCGGAAATAAGCCCAACCTTTGTATGGGAGGTACAAAACTGGGCGTGGCATAATAGTTAGTTATAATTACATAATAGTTTTTAGCAAAATGTTGCCGAGTACCGAATTTTATTTTATTAGTTTACGAGAGTAATCGAGTCGATCAACCGGTGATCCGCCCACTTTATGTATGGGAGGTACCAGAGTGCGTGTGACCAAAACACCTCATTTTCTATAGGAGAGTTTTATTTGACTAAATATTGACTAGTACAAACTTTCATAAAGATTGGTTCGGTTTTGCGGGACTTCTCGTGCCGAACAAACAGACGTGCAAACAACTTTTGTATGGGAGGTACCAAAATGGGCGTGGCAAAATCACCCTTCTTTTAATCTGTGATTGGCCTTTGATAACATGAAGCCTTATACCTAATTTCATTAAGGTCGGAAGTGTTTCACGCGATTTACCGGATTAAGAACCCGATGGAACACCCTGTTTTGTATGGGAGGTATCAGAATGAACGTGACAATCTCGCCCATTTCGTCCAGTTAAGTAGGCATTTACGCTTTATTAAGCGGTGTGAGAGTTGAAGCTAATCACATCTACCAGAACAAAGGTTTGAAAGGAATATGATTTTGTGCTAAATGTGTCGATTTGTATGGGAGGTACCAGAAGGGGCGCGGACAAAACGACCATTTTCAATCCCAAACTCAATACTCGCAAATAATAGTCACTGGATAAATTTCATTGTGATCTGTAAAGATTTACGGCAGTTATCGTGCTGACCAGCTAGCCAGCCAGCCAGAAAGACAGACGGACATGGCTCAATCGTCTTAAAATGTCGTAAAAACAAATTTCGTGGCTCCTTCGATGCGTTACATTTTTTTCCGTATTAAATACTGTATACCCCTATCTATGGGTGAGGGTATAAAAAAGTTGTTTAATTTTTTTTCATTTAGCCCCCATCCCGCAACGTGCGATAAGAAACTTCGTTCCAAAATTCAAACAAAATGGAGAACTTTTGCTTAAAGTTGAGAAAATTCCACATTTGATGGAGAATATCCATTTCCTAAGTTATACATCGAATTTAGATTGGCTAGTATATTTTTCTTCAATTTCAATTCAATTCAAATTTTATTAATCCAATTTAAAGTTGTTATCTTATAATGAGATAGTTATTTACAGTAATGAGATTTATCAGAACGATATTTCAACAAATAGATTAATTGTTAGTCTATATTAAAGGTGAATGTCTAGGTAATTAAGTTATAGGCAAAAAGGATATAAAAACCTATATGTGAAGATTACAATTAGAGGTTTCAAATATAATTAGAAAGAATTGTTTAAAAACTGATTATTTAAAAATAATCAGTCATAATACAAAATTTCTATTTGGTGATTTTAAAGGTTAAATATATTACAATATTTCTATACTCTCACGTATTCTACGAAAGCCTGAGGTTGCACTTTTGTGAAAATGATTGTTATTTATTCTTTTTATAAAGTCTAAGAAAGGCTCGTATCCTGTTTCTTTATGCAGTTGGGTAGTTGGGAACCTCCAATGTTTATTGTTTATCATCTTTAGACATTTAGTTTGGATGACTTGCAGTTTTTTCAAGTGTGTTTTAGCTGCGCGGTACCATATTGGAGATGCATAGGACAGTATTGGTCGAATAACGCCTTTATATACAAGATTTTTGTTTTGCAGGCTCAGCCTTGATCTTCTGTTTAAAAAAGGCCATAAAGCTCTGAAGGCTTTAATAGCCTTTTGGCAGGATGTCGATATGTGTTTTTTGAAAGTAAGTTTTTTGTCCAAAGTTACGCCAAGGTAAGCTACTTCGTCAACAATGTTGATACCGTGTCCGTCAAATTGTAGTTGTCGTGTAGGTAATCTTTTTGGGGATTTGTTGAAAGGGGAAATGATAGCCTGTGTTTTATTATTGTTTAGTTTTATCTTCCACTTAGTAAAATATAGGCTACAGGCTTTAAGGCTTGACTCCATCTTCTTCAGTAAAGCTGTTGTGAGCTTACTTGACGAAATGAGGGCAGTGTCGTCTGCATAATATGCAGTTGCGATTTCCTTAGGAGGTTTGAAATCAGAAGTGTATAGCGAGTATAAAGTTGGGGAGAGTATGGAACCTTGGGGTACTCCCGCAGGGATACTCATAAACGCGGATAAACTATTGTTTACCGAGACAGCATACGATCTGTTTTCTAAAAATTGTGAAACAATCTTGCACAGATATCTTGGTATATCAGCCGTGACCATTTTATAGATTAGTCCGTTATGCCACACGGTGTCGAATGCTTTCTCTATGTCGAGGAGAATTAAACCAGTGGACCTTCTGTGACGTTTATTGCTCAGTATTTTATTTTTAATGCGTCCAATTTGGTGTGTGGTGCTGTGACCATTCTTGAAACCAAATTGATTTTCGGAAATTATGTTGTATTCTGCAGTAGAGTCCGTAATTCTGGTATGAATTAGCTTTTCGTATAGTTTACCCAGGTTACTCAAGAGGCTGATTGGTCTGTAACTCGTTGGCTCGTTGGGCGGTTTGTTGGGCTTTGGAATTGCAATAACCTTCGCTTTTTTGAAAGCAGTAGGAAAATAGTTGAGTTGAAGGCAGCTGTTGAATAACAAAACCAGCAGCTTTAAGGCCTTTTCGGGTAGTTTCTTTAATATAATGTTTGGAACATCATCGAAACCTGGGGATTTTGATTGTTTTAATTGAGCAATCAATAATGACAATTCTTGAGTTGTGGTGTAAGAAATGTCTGTAGTGATAGGGGATTCTGTTTTTAGCTTTGTCACTTTGGTATTTACTTTGCGATCGATTGTGTGCGAATATGTAAGCGTGAGTTCGTGCGCTTTCTGAAATGTACTGGCAAGTATTTGGGCTTTTTCTTCATCTCTGATGAGTTTGGTAGGGCCTATAACGAGGTGTGGAATTTTTCTTCTACCTTTTTGCCTTAATGATCTTCTTATTTTCCAGAACCTTTTCTGTTGCTCCATTTTCTTAGGCCGATCATTCGTAATATATCGCGAGGCATTTTGTTAGTATATTTTTTGCTCAACGGTGTAGACAAATTTCTTGCCTGCAGAATAAGTTTAACAAATTTCTTGACTTCCTGGTCTATAGAGTCTTGAGAACTATAACTTTCTACATTTAACTCGATACTGCGGTTTATTATTTCTTGGAAAGCGTGCCAGTTGGTGTTTTTGTAGTCAAAATTAGTGCAATAATCTTCCTTGAAGTGAGCCGAAATAGAGCACATTATCGGCCGATGGTCAGAAGGGATTTCGTAGTCTAAGGCTTTGACTGTTAATGGTAGTGGCACGTTGCTTAAAATTATGTCAACAGTGGACGGCTTGCAATTTTGACGGTGAGGATATAATGTTGGAGTTCTTGAGTGGTATATGAAGAAATTTCTTAATTGTTGTAGATTGTTGAGGACGTTTCCCGCAGAATTATTGTTGGGACAGTTCCAGGCGGTATGTTTAGCATTAAGATCGCCGAGAAGAATGAAGTCGTTATTGTCTGGAGTGAGCGAGCAAATGCCATTTACGAATGAAGGGGAAAATCTCGGACAATAAGCTGTGGTAAGTATAACTTTTCTCCGATTGATTATAATTTCAACAGAGAGGTTTTCAATCAAGACAGTTCTGGTTACAGGTAGTAATGTGTGACTCACATCTTTACGAACCAATAAAGCTACTCCACCGCCGTGCGCCCCTTCTCGATCGTGCCTGTAGAGTGTATAATTGTTGAAAAAAGGGTTATGGTTTTCTTTAAAAAAAAGTTTCATTAATTCCGGCTATGTGAATATTGTTTGATGTTAGAAGAATCTCCAGCTGGCGCATGTGAGAATACGTGGTTAAACCATTGGCATTCCAGTGCAAGACATTAAATGCGGTATTATTTAAGCTCGTAGGCATATTTTAGTAGAGACACTACAACTTGAATTTGTTGCGGTTTAGAAGTACATCTGCTTAGATCATTTAGAGCAGATGAAAAAATATTGAAAAGTTCATCTATACTAAATAGATCAGTATTATTTTTAGCGTCATCAGCGTATGAACGACTGTTGCTTGGCGTAGTCTGATGAACATATTGGGTGGTGTTTTGTTGTTGTGTTTGAAATGTTTGTATTCTGGGGCGCACAATCGGGGCCCTCTTGTTTTGACTAGATGTTACTTTTTGCCTGATGTCTAGATATTTTTGGCGCATGGGACATTTAACGTCATTAGCTGCATGATCAGTTCGTGCTTCTCCAGCCTGCTTGCAATTAAAACAGGAGAACACCGCAGGTCGCTTGTTATCCTTTGTAAAAGGACAATCTGTGGTAGGATGTTTGTTAGCACATGACATACAAACTGATTTCCTATAGCAGTGGTCACCACCATGGCCATACATCAGGCATTTCCAACACTGAGTAGGTCTATCCGATTTTTTGGTCTTTGTTTTTTCCAGGTAACGAGTACATTACAAATGGATTTCACATTCTTAAGATAAATTGGTTTGAATGATTTCCACTCGAACTGTACTTTGTAAACAGCGTTATCTATGCTGCTGAATCTTGTGGGGACTTCTATCACCGCTACAGGCGCTAAATTGTACATTTTAAGATCTTCCGATATATCGGCGGGAGTTATTTTTGGAAGCCCATACAAAAAGGCCGAAAAGAATGAGCCGAAAGAATGAAAATCAATCAGTCCCTCTGTTAGAGTCTTTACACAAAAGTCATATTTTTCTTTTGTTTGTGGGAAAATTTTAGTACCAATGGAGGTGCGTTTGAAGAAACAATCGTCCCCTGTGAGGAGTTGAATTTCTCTCATTGAGACACTGGCGTCTGCAACAATAGCAGGTGGTTTTTTCTTTGTGACCGAGGGTTCAGATAATTTTATGTTGGATTCATGCGAGTCATCCATGTCTTCATAGTCGCTCAGCGGGCTGAATCTGTTTTCAGTGGAACAGTTAGCACCGTCCATAATGGGGTTCCACGCTGTGTATACTGCACGCGATTTGGTTTTAGATGCGCGGCGTGCCGAAGGTTTGGCCCCTGGGGGCTTCATCTTCGTACGGTACTCTAAGTTATTTACAAGTGTTTTCTTTTGCGTTTGTTGTTTGTTTTAATAATTTTTGTTTTCTTATGGTAAGTTTTGTTATTGTATTATGTACGTTTGTAACTGATACACTGATGTGTTTCACTGATCCGTAACTACAACCTGTTCAAACGAAAGGCAATGAAAGACTGGGAGATTGGCTAGTTAATGTAATGTAATTTTTAAATATAAATGAAATATATTCCTACGAAATCCTTCCAATTTCATTTGAAATTTTTGCATCTGTAAACAGAAATTATGTGTTGGTATCATTGCCAGATTTAATAAAAATGTATCCCTGAAATAGTGGGGAAAAACCAACGAAACGTCGGATAGAAATATTTAACAAATAGTCCCTTATTTGCATTAAATATAGAAGTGACCCTGATAGCCCAATTGCAAAAATTCTGATAATATCCAATAGAGACAATGCATCATTACACTATGGCTTTCACGCGCGTTTTGTTGGTGAGGGGTGTGATATTGCTGGCGGGGTGGACTTTAACGCGCGATACTACAATTTGTGTGGAGTTTTGACGTTTCTCTTTCTTCACTTTCGTATTTCTGCCCTTTTGTTTTATATTAATTCTCATGTCGAAGTGAAAAGGTGTAAACAATCGGTACAAATATTTTATTTTTTAATAAATTAACTGAGAATATTCCACTTTTAAAATATTGACGAATGTAAGACAACGAATTCAAGACAGAGAATTTCCTTTTTTGATAAATTTAATTAGAATAGACCACTTTTACAAATTTTTACGAATGTAAGAATGAGGGAAATCAGCCGATTAAACGTCAAAACTGCGTCAAAACGCAAAATGTAATGTAATCGTGATTTACGTAGGCATTTTAAAAGAGAATTGCGTGATAATTGCAGCCGGGCAAGCAAAATATAAATGAGGACAAAGTTCGAAAGAAACTCAAATTTAGAAATTCTTTAATTTTGTTGAAAAATTTTCCATTCTGAAATTGAAATTGACTAATTGTTTGTATTGTGTTTACTATAAAATGAAAATAAAAATAGATATTTGTCCACCTTTTACCTTCAATTTTAAGAAATATTATAATATAATAAAGCTCGAGAAAATGAACATTTTCAATATCTTTTGCAAATTACCTACTTGAACTCTAAACCTGTAAATTTTAATTGGAATTGGAAATCACTCACATTTGTTGATACAACTTGGTAGCATTTTATTAATAAAATTGTTCAATTGTAACGCCTTCATCAATCATATCACCCTCCTATGTCATCGACAGCACTTTACTCTTTCTCTTATCGTCAGCCTCTTGTCGTCTTTGAAAGTGATGAAAATCACTTCTACACCATCTCATCATGGGTTCCATGCCAGTGATGGGGCACAATCACAATGCAGCACCCATTTTCCTCCAACTCATCGATTCTATAATGGCGAACCCCACCTAAATGTGTCTCAAACCAAACCACATGCCACATGCATGGACACTAGTAGAGGTACATAAGGCTCACGGACCAATGGCCATAATTCAACCTCAAGTTAAGTGGTTTCAAAATACCAACAACAACAACAAATAAACACAACACCATGGACAGAATACGGAAGTTTTAGTGGACGTTTCTTGTTAAAACGTAGAACAACTTAACAGCCCGAGCCGCAGCCGCTGCCGCATCCATAGCCACCATAACAACAGGAACATCAGCCGTTATTAGCCACAAAGCCACAAAAATATCCTCCTCATAATCATCCACTTCCACATCGTCTCACCTTCCATGCCGTCGACGTCAGCACAGAAGACGGCCATCATCATCATCCTTCGTCATCATTTACCTCTTTATTGTGTAACTGAACAATTTACAGTCGTCACAAATGCTAATTTGATGGCAGACCATGTGATTTTTTCCCCACACTTGGTTCTGTATTTTCGGGTGAAAAATATAATAATTACCTATGAGAAGCAACGAATTTCGTTATTCCTGTTAAGGATCTCGTAATTACGAAGAAGAAGAAGAAGTCGCAAGTGTTATGTTGGCGAATTTGTGAATTTATGTGTTGCACTGTTTTCTTCTTCTTTAGATTCTCGTGGCATATTTATGCAAAAAAGTAGCATGATACGTT
The DNA here is from genome assembly GCA_963931995.1 of Phaonia tiefii. Taxonomy (NCBI): domain Eukaryota; kingdom Metazoa; phylum Arthropoda; class Insecta; order Diptera; family Muscidae; genus Phaonia; species Phaonia tiefii. The sequence continues at coordinate 60,462,436 of OZ008369.1, read as the reverse complement.
GCCACAACATAAATAAAACTCTTTTCTGTCCTCCTTCTTTGACGTTTTCTTTTTGGAGAACATAATTATTGCATAAAGTATGGTGATAAGTTTCTTTTGGGGTAATATTCGATTAGGGGCAATTACGAAAATATTTTCTGGTAAATGCAAAGGAGCTTCCATTTGGCAGCCCACATTAAAACACCGTTTACGCGACAAGACAAAATCCAACTTTTTGTGGACATATGAACAAATCGAACAATTTCTGCAAGTGGAACAAAGAATTAAATACATGTGACTTTCAAAACTCACAACAATATTTTATCTCCGTTCATCCGTCTTTTATATGGGGAAGCTACGAGCTCTATCCTACAGAAATAATTCTCCGTTGTCAACTAAAAATGAAAAAAAAATCACGTGAAATTTGAAAGATTCATTGACATTTCTAACATAAATCGACGTTTCTAATTATTTTCCCTATTCAAAACTGACGTATCTTGAAAGTTCGGAAAATGAAAATGAATCTTGTTTTTTGTGTTGAAATGTTTCTATATTTCTGATCTGATTTGTGTCCTGCAATTCTAGTCTTAAGTTTATTTTTAGTTGTACCTACATACAACGGGGTTTTCAATAAGAGTGCTACAAAAGTTTTTTTTGAATAAAACAAAACCGGTTTTAGATACCAATGAAATTCTTTATTACTGTGAAAGTACGTTCGATGCCATTATGTATGGAACTCGATTTCTTTTGCATGGCCACCATGGGCACGCTTGCAGAAGTCCAGACGCTGAACCCAATTTTCGACGGTTTTCAAGAATAAATCGGCCGATACTGCTGAAATTTCACGTTCGACATTCGTACGAAGTTCATAAATCGTCGCTGGCTTGTTGACATAGACCATAGACTTGACGTAGCCCCAAAGGAAATAATCTAACGGTGTCAAATCGCACGACCGAGGCGGCCAATCGACTGGGCCATTTCGTTTCCAATAAATTGATTGTGGCATTCGCTGTGTGGCTTGTGGCGCCGTCCTGTTGGAACCACATGTCCTCCAAGTCCATATTATCCAATTGGGGCCAAAAATATTCGGTTATCATTGAACGGTAGCGATTCGCATTCACAGTAATGTGCCGGTCTTGATCATCAAGGAAGAAGTACGGCCCAATGACACCGCCGGCCCATAAACCGCACCAAACCGTAATTTTTTCGGGATGCAATGATGACTCATGGATTACGTGTGGATTGCTGTCTGACCAATAAGGCATATTTTGCTTATTGATGAAGCCATTCAGCCAGAAATGAGCCTCATCACTGAAGACCATAAATTGGACGTAGCGCTCTTAAAGTTGAGGCCACTGACTCCAAATTTCGGTAGTAAATTTTAATAATTTCGACTCGTTGTTGGCTCGTATATCTTTCCATGATGAAATGGCAAACCTTACTGAAGAGAAATGTTAAAAGAGCGGGGAAAAATATGGCGTCGTTTGCTGTCCCTATCGATTTACTTTTGTAGCGTCTCTGTTGCAGAACCCGTTACCATATTGCAACTTTCATTATCATTTCCTCCAGAAGATATCCAAAACCCGATGGTGGAACCGAAAAAGTTTAAATCATTATCTTATGTGCCAGGATTTTCTGAGAGATTAGAAAATCAAAAATATATGATACTAATAATTACAAAATGACCCATAAAACAACACACATACTAGGTAGATTGTTTAGTAAAACCAAAGATAGAGTAGATAAATTTGACAGATCTAATATAGTACACAAAAAATTTTGTTTATCATTTCTTTTCGTTTCTAATTAATAATTGTGTTTATCTTCCTGACGATGCTTACCAAAGGGTAGCGAAATATCGAAGAATAAAATTAATTAAAAATATGAGCAAACCCTCGAACAATTAAATTTTTGAGTATTGTGTCTACAGTGAACGGAAAATCATCGTCACAGGGATGCAAATGTTCATCACCCCAACAACTTTCGTCATCGAAAGTGAGCTAACGTACAGTTTCATTCCCGCTACGGAAATGTGTTCATCAACTGCAAATTGTTCGTCACTGCGAAGAACGTATGGTTGTTGCTGCAATGCATTTCATTCATTATTGCAACGAATTTATTTCGTTGCTGCAATGAATTTGTTTCATTGTTACAGTGAATAAGTATCGTTCTTGTAATGAAATTTTTACATTGCTGCAATGAATTGGTTTCATTACAGCAATGAAGTTGCTTCATTGATGAAATGAATTTGTTTCATTGCAACTATGATTTTGTTTCATTGCTGTAATGAATGTGTTAAAGTGTGTTTGAAATTATTTGTAGTTTATTGTACATAAATACACTGTTAGTATTACATTGCAGGTGTTTGGATAAAAAAAATTTTGAATTTTTGTTTCGAAAATGGTCTGAATTTGCTAAATATATTATATCCATTCCACTCATCTGGAGAAAGATTATGGTAGTCGGGGGGTTGAGTGTTATTGTGGCCTTTATACTCAGGTCCTGCAATTAAAAACAAATACGAGGAATTTATTATTAAGATTTCTATTTAATATCTACGTATGTCTGTAGTTACCATGAACAAAAGCTCTAAGTTTCTTAAATTATGCAATTGTTGTTGTGTTGAGGGTTCGTCATTCAATTGTAGCGCCACATCTCCCCGTCATTAAGCCACTGATCGCTCTGTAAGCATTTTCTTCAACTCGTCGTTTATTTATTTTAGCCAAATTTGTTAAAAGTTCGATTGGACTTATTTCATTGTACGTTAAATTGTTACTTTTTATGATCGTCTAACTTGAAACACTTTGTTCATTCCACTTCCTCGTTTTCGTTGAAACAGGCGCGACCGAATTACCCAGCGGCGGAAGTCGCAAGGTCTTCCACAAATAACACTATGCATCATTTTGCAACCTAAACATTTTGATACGCTTGAGACAACTGATAGTTACTGGCGAGTGAAGAAAAACCCTAGTTGTTTTTGGTCTGATTGACTAAGGTTTTTTTTTAATTGGCGTTTGAAGTTTTAGGCTTATAAATTAACTTTTGATAAAGAGAACAATTTTTGTAATACGTACATCCAGCACTCACGCTCAACATTTTCTCTTGCTGGCCTCATTTTTACGCTCGCTCATTTTTTTGACTTTTTTTTCTCTCTTTATCTTCATAAAACTTAGCTTTGTTGGCAAAATTCCAAAATAAATAAATAATAAAAATAATCAATAAAAAGTGAGGGATACTCCAAATATCAATAGTTTAAATTTCATGAACTTCCTTTTTTTAAAATTTTAACCCAGTTTTCTACACAATTCAAATTAAATAAAATTTTTGCAGGAACGAAAAGTAAGTTCTTGGAGCAACGAAATAAAAAAATATCAAAGAAGTCATGTATGAAATTTTTCGTTGCAGCACCTACCAAATTGTCTGGTATATGGAACTTTTCATTGTAGCAACGTAAAAACATTAACGAAAATGTTTCATCCATACGACGAAGCATTATTATTTCAGTGTATTAGCATTTTTTTTAAAGCGAAATTAAATTCCAATTATAAAACACATAGTTTTCCATTTTGTCGTAAAAACCCAAACCGGTTATTAACCGGTTCCCACGTCTCGGTTTAACCGGAAACCGGTTTCGCGAAAAATGGAATATTCGAAGAAACCGCAAACCGGGTTTTGAAAAACCGGGGTCTTTTTAAATACACTACTCCCAGTGATATGACTTCTGCGCCGTAAAGCAATACAGGTTGTATGAGACTCTGATATAGTCGGATCTTCGCTTTTCAAGAGAGGGTCTTATCTGTGAAGTGCATGATTAGCCCGACATAACACCCGTTTGCAAGCACAATTTTCCGTTCGAATTCCAGGCTGACATTATTGCCTCTGTTCACGGTAGACTCGAGGTAAATAAATTTACTCAATTGTGCTGTGACTCCTCAAAAAAAATTTCAAAATTTGCTTGTATCTGATATTAAGCATGTATGTATTTTTATTTCCCGCTAAACTAATTTTTCGACGACTTTGTATGGAGTGCCGCTTAAAATCGCTTAGTGCCCCATACAAAGTCGTCGAAAAATTAGTTTAGCACGGAATAAAAAAAACGGGCTCATTGTTGTAAGTACACTGTAAGTAAAATTTGAAATGACACACAAAAACACCGAGACGCACCAACTAATTTTTGGGTCATAGAATCCAGTGGTATACTCCGTTTTAAAAAGTTAGCTCAAATCAACGAGAAATTTCGATTTACAATTTGTAGTAGATTTAAGGTGATTTTTGATTTTATTTGAGGGAAAAACCTGCAAAAGCTCTTGTTAAATCAATTTATATATTTGTTTTTCGACAGAATGTAACCGTTGAAATAATAGACATCTATTTGGAAGCAGAATTAGTTTACCTCTTACAATTTTGGGCCATAATAATTATAATAATTTCGGGATTCGGGATTCGGAATTTTGGGATTCGGGATTGGCATCCCTATTACAAACAGATGATACAACATATATCTCAATGTGTTCACTTTGATAGATTAGTCCCTACCCGCCGCTATAGATGTTAACACATCAAAAATATAAGCATTTTATTGACCATTTTGAAAAAATAGAAAAATGAGTGACGAAAAATGCAGCTCACATTGGGAAAAATTAAATATGTTTTGTTTTGTGTGGGGAAAATTGACACCGAAAAATCATCGACGACATTTGGTTGAAGATGCCCTCAAAGCTTACAATCAGTATTTTTTGGTTGCCCCCGCTGAAGAATTGCGAAATGTTGATCATGCACGTGCATCACATGTTTTAGTGCATTAAACAAATGGTGGAAATTACGGCGATATTCGATGCCATTTGGACTTCCAATGACATGGGCCGATCCAGCGGCACATGATACAGAAAATTGTTACGCCTGCAAGAACGATGTAAATGGTGTCAATCTAAACAGTAAGTTCACTTAGATAGACTACATATGGAATACACAATAATTTATTCTTATAGAACGATCCGGTTTTATATACAAAGGTGCGCCAAGCGGTCACGTACCAGTTCCACACAGTGATGAATTGCCTGTCCCAGTACATCCATCGACATACCAATATGATACTGCGTCCTATGATGTATAATCACAAACTTCAGCAACATCATTATGCTGACTCTGATTACCTTCAGCCAGTTATATTTACAATATCCATCATTAATTTCGCAGGAACATTTAGATAGAATCGTTCGAAATCTGAAGCTATCTCAAAATAATGCAATGACTTTGGCTTCGGAACTTAGAAGTGTCAACGTGCTGGCACCAGGTGTAAAAGTTACATCTTACAAATACCGGCAAGAACCATATATGCCTTATTGCATGCTTTCCGAGGACGCAGCTTATGCATATTGTCAAGATATTCCCGGTTTAATGAATGAAATGGCAATCTGCAACTATAATTCATCTTTATGACGTCTTTTCATAGACTCTTCAACCAGAAGCTTAAAAGTAGTCTTGCTATTTGAAAACAGCAGCGTTAAACCAGTGCCATTGATGTATGCTCTTGGAATGCATGAGCCGTATGATACCTGGAAATTTATTCTGGAACGCATCAGTTATGACGAACACAATTGGCGCGTAAATTGTGATTTTAAGGTTCTTTCACTATTTGCTGGAATGCAAACTGGCTATACAATTTACATGTGTATTTTTTGTAAATGGGACAGCCGTGCAAAAAGCAACCAGTACGAAAAGGGAGATTGGCCAAAACGCGATTCGCAAGTTGTTGGCGAATTTAATGTAATTCGTCCACCATTGATCCCCCTTCAGAAAATAATGCTTCCGGATCTTCATATCAAGTTAGGAGTTGTAAAAATTTTTTTAAAACGATTGATTTGCGTTAACGAAAATGCATTACCATACTTGAAAAACAACGCTTTTCCAAAATTATCAATTCAAAAATTAAAAGAGGGTCATTTTGTGTAACTGAAAGTGTGTGACTGCAATATATTTTATATAAATTTTTTTTAACAGGTGTAGTTGACGGTCCAGATATACGAAAACTTTTAAGGGATACGAGTTTTTCTGAAATGTTAGATGAAACTGAACTAAACGCATGGAACTCAATTCGTGTGGTAATTGAAAACGTTCTTTGCAAAACTCGCTCACCAGAGTACCGTGATTATATTGACAACATGATGAAGTCTTTCGACGAACTATGTCGTTGAAAATCCACATGTTACATGCACATTCCGATTTTTACGAACGACAATTGTCCACAGAAACAGACGAAACTGGCGAAAGATTTCATCAAACCATAATGGCATTCGAAGACCGTTTCGCTGAAAAAAGAATGGACTCAATGCTTGCTGATTTCTGCTGATCGATTGCAAAAAGAGAGTAAAAATTGAATAAAACCAAAAAATTTATAAAATCATTAAAATAAGAGCAAATATAGTTCCATGTCCGTTTGAAAATGGATGTCCATTATTTCTAGATATAAATGTTGATAAATAAATAATATACAAATTGATTTTATTCAAGTTTTTAAATCAAAAATCGCCTTAAATCTATTACAAATTTAAAATCGAAATATCTCGTGATTTCGAGCTAACTTTTCTAAACGGGGTACACCACTGGATTCTACAAAACTAAATTAAGTTGACGTGTCTCGGCGTTTTGGTGTGTCATTTTAACCTATTTACAGTGTTATCGGCAAAAACCACAAGGACATGAAAAAATTAAATCGGCTGTTCTAATGCTTCCACCTGTATTAGATACAGCTTGGAAATTTGTATAAACAACCTAGAGTGTCAAAAAAACTGCATATTTTAAAACCCGGTTTTCGGTTTGTTCGAAAAATCAATTCTTCAAGAAACCGCTTTTCGGATTTTTCGAAAAATCAATTTTTCAAGAAACCGGTTTTCGGGTTTTAATTTCGGTTTTTTGCTTTAAATTAAATTACACGTGTAGCACTTAATTTAAATAATTTTTTTTACTAGAGTTCAATTTGGAACGCGTGTTTAATATAAAATTTAAATGTTTAATTCGAAAATCTTATTCAAATTTGAAAGAGATTTTCATGTATAAGAATTTTATTAAGTTTGAAACATTTATTTATAAAATTATTTTATTTTTGCAATTTGGAAAAAAAGTTTGAAAAGCTTAATTAACCATTAATTAATTTTTAATTAATTCATATTCGCCGTAAAATCATTTTGAAATTTGAAAAAAAAAAATTGTGGAAATATCATTTAGAAGTTATTGAAGCATAAAATCATATTCGAGAATAAAAATCATGTTTCTTAATTCCAAAATTTCATTAAAATTCGAAAATCATATCAATCATTATTAATTTTTTTTACGGATATTAACATAAATTGAGAAAAAACCGGTTAACCGGATAACCGACGACAAATAACCGGTATACGGTTTGTTCGAAAATTACGATTTTTAAAAAACCGGCACACGGTTAATGGTAAGAAAATCGGTTAACGGGTTTCACCGGTTTTTCGGTTTCGGTTTTGGATACTCTAGTCGGACCACAACCTTGGCTCATTTCATGAAGAAAATTCCACTAGGACCATGTCCGAAAATGCAAGGGTGCGAAATGGCAGCGGGTTCAAAATTTTCGGATTGGTGGTCGGAGGGTAGTAGGGTAAAGTTGCTAACTTCTGAGCCAGTGGTCGGATTTTTTGTTTTTGGGCTTGTTGGAAAGGATTTTAAGAGGCCTTTCAGAATTAATTAAAAAAGAAGTAGTAAAAAGTCAAGTCGCCGAGATACAGAGCTTTCGGGAAAAAAATTTACATAACCTCAATTTGCTCAGCCAGATGACAGGTAACTTATGTTTTTTTTTCTGTTGAAAGATAGCCATACCTCTTAGCCATATGAAGCCCTGAGACCTTTACCGTTCCAAAGTTATGACCAGTTTACTGAAATGCAAAAATGTTTGTTTTTGTTTTTGGAAGCGAAATAACAGCACACATTTTTTGTTTACGCTAATCTCTGCTGCAGCACCAGTTTTGAGTACGTTGTGTTTTGAATTAGTAAAAGTGGCAACTTATTCAAACGAAGAATTAGCAGACATTCATTACATGTATGGATTCTGCGATGGTAATGCAAGAGCTGCTGCTGCGCGTGAATATGCATTACGACCACCAAACCGAACAACATTCAGTGAGACGCACCGCCGATTTCGTGAAGGTACGTTGTTTACACAAATGGAGCGTCCCGGAAACGAACAACACGACGTTGCAGTTGAAGTGTTAATTTTGGATGCGATAGACGAGAACCCAACGACAAGCACAAGACGAATCGCGGTCCAAGTTGGTGTGGCACAATCAAAAGTATGGCGCGTCCTTCATAAAGAAAAAAACATCCATTCCATTTCACACCAGTTCAAGAACTCTTGGCGGCCGATTTGCCACTACGCGTCAACTTTTGCCGTGAGATGTTGCAACGTGATGTACACGCATTTATGTTTTTACGTTCGATTGTGTGGACCGACGAAGCGCAATTCACGAGAGACGGCATAACTAATTTCCATAATTTGCACGAATGGGCCCATGACAATCCCCACAACAAGAAAGAAACAGCATTTCAACACCGATTTGCCGTCAACGTTTGGGCTGGCATCATCGACAACACCTTGATTGGACCAAAAATACTTCCACCCAGGTTAAATTCTCAAAATTATTTGGCTTTTTTGCAAGAAGTCATGCCAGAAATCCTAGAGGAAGTACCTCCTGCGGTACGAAATCATATTTTCTACATACAAGATGGTGCTCCAGCGCATTACGGGCTAATTGTGCGGGATTGGCTTAACACCAATTTCCCTCAACGTTTGATCGGACGAGTTGGACCAATCGCCTGGCCGCCACGATCTCCAGATCTCACACCACTTGATTTCTCTTTGTGGGGCTACATGAAAGATTGTGTGTATTCTGTGCAGATCCACAATCGTGAGCAGTTACTTGCACGCAGTGAGGAAGCTGCGGTGAAAGTTCGTGAAAAGATGAGTGAACTAAACGCGGCGGATGTGGTTCGCAAACGGCTGCAATTGTGTTTAGTAGAAAATGGGAACCACATTGAAAACTTCCTTTAACATCAAATGTTTTTTTTTCCTTATGTGTTTGATTCTTCAGCCAAAAATTTCAATAAAATAAAATCTTAAACGTGTTAATTTACAAAAACAAATAAATGTGTGCTGTTATTTCGCTTCCAAAAACAAAAACAAACATTTTTGCATTTCAGCAAAATGGTCATAACTTTGGAACGGTACGACCTCTGGGCTTCGTTTAGGTCATTTTGGAAAGGTAAGAGGTATGGTTATCTTTCAACAGAAAAAAACATATTTTACCTGCCATCTGGCTGAGCAAATTGAGGTTATGTGAATTTTTTTCCAATTTTTTTTTCCAAAGCTCTGTATCTCGGCGATTTGACTTTTTCCTACTTTTTTTTATTGATTCTGAAAGGCCTCTTAAAGACCTTTCCAACGAAAATCCAATTAAAGACCGTTCCAAAAATCCGACCACTGGCTCAGAAGTTAGCAACTTTACCCTACTACCCTTCGACCGCCAATCCGAAAATTTTGAACCGCTACCATTTCGCGCCCTTGCATTTTCGGACATGGTCCTAGTAGACTTTTCTTCACGAAGTGAGCCAAGGAATACGCTGGAGAAATTTGTTCGGAACTTCCTGAATCACCCTGTATATAGTATATACATATGTATGTATGTACATACAAAAAAAAAACGAAAAAAACTAAAAAAAAGAAAAAAGGGGAAAAAACGAAAAAAAATGAAAAATCTCATCTTACAGAATTACCTTTTATTAAAAATCGATTAAAATTAAAGCATGTTTCGACGGGTGCCATAGGCGCGTTCCAATCCACTAGTATTTCAATATGTTTCAAAATTATTTATAAGTATAAAATTATGAAATACATTTTCTTCTCAAATGCACTGTAATTTTCATTCACGTCACATTCTTAATTTCATTTCATAAATAACAATTTTCATATCGCGGTTAACGAATAAACATTTTGCACTTCGTATGTGGGATGAAACCACTTAAAGTCTAAAAAGCATTTAATTGTGGTTTCCACGACTTTGGCGAGGACAATTAATGTATCAACTGCATGTGAAAATTTAAGTTTTGACAAACGAAACAGAGGAAAATCTCAAATCAAAACTATAAACTAACTATAAAAAGGAGAATAAAGGAGACACACCTTTTTGGATGGGATGACATAAAGACATATAGACAAACAGATAGATGATGGACAGACATATGGATGGTTGCGCCAAAGAAGAAAAAAGTTCCCCAGTTTGGATGCACAAAGAAAAATCAACACTCGAACCCAGACAGTGTGACGACAATGACGACTGTGTGTGTTTTTAGAGTTGTCATGCATTTGGCGTGGATGGATCAAAAGAAAAATCAACACTGCTCCATTGAATGCAAGTGAGTGTTGCATGTTGCTGCCGTCATGTTGTCAACGTTGGATTACCGGCTTTTGAATGCTGTTGTGTCCCTACAACAAAACCGGCAGCAGCAACATAAATTGTCAACTCGTTGCGCTTAATGATTTGTTTGCTTCAATCAAGCAAGTCACAAAGTGTCAACATGAACAAAAACTAAATCCAAATCCTAATTCAAATTCCAAATTCATTTTTATAAATAGCAGAGCCCCTTCCGACACCAATACTGCTGCTGATTACATTGTTGTACAACTAAAGGTTGACAGCTACATACATTGTCAACAACAACAAATGTGAGGCGGACAACAGCGGCAGCAACGGAAAAGTGTTGCAATCGCCGGCATTATACGGTTATCAGTGATGGATGCAGGCTGCAATTTTATGAAATGTAGTGTCATTCATGATCATGTTTATAATGTTTCCCCTTATCTCTGCTTCTCTTCCCTCTCTCTCACTCTCTCGCTCTCTGTAACTGAAATCATTTTACATTCATTCTTCGTAATGAAAGTAAAACTTTTTCAAGTTTGAACATTTTTCAAGGGGAGTAGTCACAATGATTTAGTGGTGACCACATAATATCAAGAAAACAACATGAATTTACGATAGTCCCGTCTTCCATGGGGGTTTAAATTTGATACTGCCAAAACACATGGCCAATCGATCAAGTTAAATTAATGTCTAAAGTGTGAATTCTTAATTTACAAACGGGGGCGATTGATTAAATTTCACTAGGACAGAAATACAAAAGAGTGCAAGTTTTATACGAAAACTTGTTAGTTTTTGAGTAGTTCAATTAATTAACTTTTTCACTTAATTGAATTTAGTCAGTTTCGTCGTTAAACCGGCATAACTTAGCACAATCCCCATTTGTATGCCACCTACAGTATCGGTGTCGCATTCCAATGATCGATACTATTAAATATATTCGAATGTAAATTTGCATTTTGTATAAAAGATAAATGCATATTTATAAATTTATGGAACTTTACTAGTGTTGGCTATTTTCCGAATTGTATTTTGAACGAATTGCCTGAAAAGAGGTTGTAGCAACAGTAAATTCGTTTGTTGCCATCGAATTGCGGTGGCCACAACCGGATTGCGGTTGCCACAATCGAATTGAGGTTGCCACAACCGAGTTGCGATTACCACAACCGAATTGAGGTTGTTGCGAATATATTTAGTCCACACAACTGAAATTCGGTTGAAGCAACATCGTTTGATATGACGCATCGTGATCCAAATCGTTGACACAACTGAATCTTCAATTATAATCATTAATAGCCGAACGGTTGTAGAACTGAATGTGGCATAAATTCAGGCGCAACAACCGAATTTTGCATCAATTCAGTTGCAACTATTTAATTTGGTATCAATTCAGTCACAATAATTGAATTTTGGCTTAAGTCGGTTGCATCGTCCAGATTTGGCGTCAATTTCTCGCGACATCTGTTGGGACAACCGAATTCATTTTCAATTTGGTTATCACAACATTATTCAACACTGACATTTAAAATTATTATATTATTTACAATTGTTACGGTCCCGGTGATGTCAATATTTTTCTGTGGTTATTAGGAAAGGTAAGTAAAAATATTTTAATTATTGATTAGACATTAGAACATCCTATTTTGCAGAAAATGTCCACATTTATCAGCGTGCAGTACAAGCAGATGTCTACAGTTCAGTTTTTCAAGGTAGGTACACGCTGAAAAATTTGTATTTTTTTGTTGTTTGTATGCAAATATAACGTGTTTGTAGCTTGTCGCAAATATAGTATACTTGTGTCCAAACACATTGTGTTTGCTATATAATATAACATGTTTGGGACACAATAGGTTATAATATATGTATTTGTCACCCAAATGTGGATTTGTTTGTTGAAAACTGCTGAAAACAAAAACGTGAGAGACAATAAAGAAACAATAAGGAGCAGATCTGCAATTCACAAACACCATGCTTGCAATCATCCACATGATTTCTGCAATATGTTGGTGGGGCCGTTATTTCTCAGCGTGTAGTTAGATGAGCTGTCTTTTTCGAAAAATGTTTAAGACCAAATCGAAAGAAACAATACGTCAGAATTTGTGCGATGAACCTGATGGCCGGTCGGTAGCGGATATAAAATAAATGTGTTACCCTGAAGATTATATAAATTATATAAATTATTTCCTCTGTTTGTAAATATTTATGAGAATAATTATTAAATTTAGGCAAAATGAATCATCGCTAAATTAATAGACGAAAATTTCAAAATTCAATTGTGACACTATCTAAATTCGGTTGTGACTCCTCTAACTCGGCTGTGACAAGCTGTAATTCGCCTGCAACATACCCTAATTCGGCTGTGATAATCTCTAATTCGGTTGTAGCAACCTTTAATTCGGCTCTAGCAACCTCTAATTCGAGTATGACCACCTCTAATTCGGCTCTGACAACCTCTAATTCTATTGTGACAACCTCTAATTCGGCTGTGACAACATTGAATTCAGTTGAGACAACCTCTGATTCGACTGTGATGACCCCTAGTGTGGTTGTGACAACCTCTACATTCAGTTACGGATAATTCGGCTACCTCAACCGAATTCTTCAATTTGAGTAAAACTCGATTAACCGACTGCAATTAACCGGATTTCGGTTTGTTGGAAAATTACGTGTTTTAGATAACCGGCAAACGGTTAATTTGCAAAAATCCCGCTTAACCGGCTTTTCGGTTTCCGTTTTGGACACTCTAATCACAAATTACCAGAGACTAAGCAACTGTCAAAGCAGTGGGCTCTTCCGGTTGAACGTGTACCAAAGAAGGTCAAGGTTGATCTGCAGGAAAACAAGGTCATGACGACAGATTTTTGGTACGCATGCAGTGTCACTCACATCGATTACCTTGAAAAGGGTAGATCCTGCCCCTGATTGGGCAGATTCGACATTGATTTGAAGCCAAAGCGATCGATTTGTTATTTTCCATCGGCGTCAAAGTAAAAATCTATAAACTATATAAATTGCTACCTGATTGGCCATATTCTCCGGAATTAGCCCCCAGTGACTACATTCTATTTCAAAACTTGAAGAAATGGTTCAGCGGTCGAATGTAGAGGTCGCCACTGTAACAAACGCCTATTTGGAGAATCTTGAGAAAACTTATTATTTGTACGGAATAAAGAAATTACACGGTGAAAAATCGGTTTTTTGTTGTTGTTTGGAAGCATATATGCATAACGTTTTTTGTAGCTTGTGGCAAGTATAGAATCGTTGTCTCCAAACACATTGTGTTTGCTTTTCATTATTACACGTTGGGGACACAATGATTACTAGGATATAATATAGGTTTTTGTGACCCAACTGCGGCTTTGCTTGTTGAAAATTGCTGAAAACAAAAACGTGACAGACAACAAAGAAACGAACCATCATCAGATGTTCAATTCATGAAAGCAATGGTTGCAAACATGTACATGGTTCCTGCAATATGTTTTTGGGGACTATTTTTTCAGCGTGTCGAAAAACGATGGGCTAAATGTATCGATCCAAAAGGAGACTTTGTAGAGAACCGAGATGTTTTTTTGCCGAAAACTCCCCGAGTAACAGCAGAAAAGTCGGTTGAAACCAATGTAATTTACATAAACCAATGTAATTTAATATGCTAGTATGTAAGGATTTATGTCCATAGACGTAATACATGAAATGAAAAGGTTAAAGTAAACATATTTACTATTTCAGCAAACATATGAATGTTTGTTGCTTTGTCCGGTATTTTGTCTATCAGTGACATTATGTGTGGAAAATGCCATCGTTGGAATGGCCATCGCGGTTTTGCGTAACCGAAAAGAATAACTCAAAAGAGGTCAAATCCAAGTCCAAGACCAAGTCCTCAAATCGTTCGTGCAGAATGCCACGTACAATACACGCTGAAAAAGTTGTATACTTTTCTTGTTAGGATATAAATATAACGTTTTTTTGTAGCTTGTCGCAAATATAGTATACTTGTGTCTAAACACATTGTGTTTGCTATTCAATATACCATGTTTGGGACACAATGATTAGTAGGTTATCATATGTGAATTTGTGACCCAAATGCGGATTTATTTGTAGTTGCCTACACCGAGCATTCCATAACCTCCAGCCATAAGAAATCTAAAATAATGAAATAGATTCAATTAACATTTTGTTAAAAGTTTTCCAAAATATATTAAACTCAAACCAATATTTGTCATAATGCTGGACACTTCCGTAACCCATCTAAATTGTTTGCATCTTTGATTTTAATTTTTTGCTGTTCCATGTTTCACTATACATCGTCATTTTCAATTTGCCAAGAGTTTATTTATACACACGAACGTACTCCAAGGCATTATAAATATTTACATTTAAAATGTCTAGATGTTTAAGTGTCTGTCTGTGTTGTTGCATGCAACATGAGGAGCTGTGGGATGTTGCCACAGCTACTGTTTACTACGAGTGTTTTACTCCATCTCTTATGTTTTTATTTCTTTTGCTGTTATTTTCTTTTGAAAAACTAAGAAATGATATAAATTTATGGCATTTTCTGCGGAGATTTGTTAGTGTTGCAAATATACATTTCTTTCCACACCCCCTTCATCCATCCGTGTACAACTTTGTGCAATATATGGATGGAAATATATCTCTTGTACTGTGGTGAAGTAAAAAATCCTTATTTATTGCCAAATAATATGCTTAATACGAGTACTCGCCACATTCTGCTGCTGTTGCACACAGTGAAAAATATACACATAAATAATTATTATTTCGTATTTAAACGAAATATTTGAAATTTATAGCAGCTGACTACAAAGTTTTGAAAAATAGTAAACATTTTCAATGTTTGATCAAAAGAAGAAAGACAGTTGTAGGTTTATTTGTGTTGCTTGAAATTGTCGTAAAATGTTGCAAAACTGGTAGAAGTGCAAAGAGGAGAATTCTTTTTTCATCGACATCATCATACCCAGATGATGATTGACATTTGCTTGTCAATCAATGCGGATGGATTGATGGATACAAGTTGTCGCCGCCATAGTGTTTAGAAAGTTGATAGTTTATTAGCGCTAGACAATGTACATATTTATGTTTTTCATTGAAAAACAAAAAACATTTTCCACAGTCTTCAGAAGTGTGTAAAAAAGGTGTGTTTGGAATTGATTCCGGTTCATATTGTGGTCAGTCTATGTAGATGGAAAAATCTGCGCTGCAAAAGGGGAAATTACATGCAAAGAAAAAATCGTTAAAAAAAAATCTTAATGGTTTCCCATTACATCCCATGAAGGGACCGGGGAGAACTTCTCACAATCACTGAGCTGTGCGATTTCCAGTTTTCAATCACTGATTGGGACCTACAGTTTTACACCGATTCCGAACGGTATTTTGAGAAGCTTTTTCATGGCTATATACTCGATAGTGTCGCCGTCACTATGCGAGGTGACCGCCGCCGAAAGAAATTTGAAGGTGGTCAGAGCAGGGTTCGAACCCAGGATCTCATGTACAAGAGCCGCGCACACTGCCCATTGCACCACCGACGGCCACAAAAACGTTTAGAGCTCGTTTAATGCAAATATATTTCTTATTTTTAGCCCAAAAAATTTTTTTTTTGCCACTGAAGCCCGGTATTCAGTTTTTATGAAAACCGAAAATATCTCTCACTTTTCATCTGCTTGGTACTCAGCTCTTTGCGAAAATTTTGTAGGCAAAAAATCAAGTACAGGGTTGTTACGCTAAACTTATTTCGTTTGAAGACAACTTTGATAATTGTTTGAGATCGGAATTTTGACATCTAAATAGTTTTAGTAAACAAAAGGAAACCCACATGCGTTAAAAATAAAATGGAGTGCAAAGATAAATTACACTGTGAAAATGACAAAATTCATTATTAACCCTTAGAAGGCAGTTAGTTTCTGCTTATTATCTACCAGTTGGGCTAAGATTTGTATTTATAGTGAAATATAGTGAAATTTTATGGCGATCATTTTTGTAGAACATTTTGACCATGCCTCCAGTCATTTTCGAGCAGTGTTTTGCGAGTATTCAACAAAAAGTTAAAATTATGGTTATACGTGACATTTAGAGGGTGAATTTGTTCCACAAAAATGTTTATCTGATTCTTTTCTATAAAACTTCTAAAAATAGTTTGTACCTCAGAAGTAGGGAACACACAATTTTGCATGCCGATATGTTGCAGGAAAGTTCCGAGGGGCGGAAACTTTGACCCGCCCTAAAAAAAAATTCTGATCAGATCTGCCAAAACGCCGATACACATATATTTTTTTTAAGACCATTCTACCAGTATCCGTTGACAGAACCACATCATTTTTTTTGTTGTCGCACAGTGTTATTAATGAAGTATTTTCAAGGTAAATAAGAGATATGTGGTAACTCTCCGTAACAAAATTTTCCGTTTGGAGATAAATAACAAAATTTCTTCCGAAAATTTCGCAATAACTGAATACGGGGCTTGAGTCTCGAATTGGACACCTCGAACTATATCAGGTATATTATCAGAGTCTCCCTCAATATATAGAGTCTCACCACTTCTATGGGAAAATTGTTGCTTATGCGGAAGATGCACAGTGGTTCAGAAACCATCGGCTAAAATTCAATAGCTTTTGATCTAGTAAACAGTTTTAAGTTCTGCAAAAAATCGATTGCAGGCATGGGATCAAGGATTGTTGCGATATATTAATATTGGAAATCGCACTGTGGTGTTTATTTCCCAAAAAGTTTCTAAAGTTGACTACTATTTATTTTTTTGTCGATTTTCAAGAAAAAAATTTTGTTTTTTTATCTTTTTATGTTTTTTTTTGTCATATTTGGATCAACATAATTCCTTTGCTTCAAAAGCCTTAAATAAATATAATACCCACACTCTGAAAAAAATGGCCCAGCAACATATTGCAGGAACCATGTATATGTTTGCAAGCACAGTTTTCATGAATTTATGATCTGCTACATTTTTGTGTCATTTTTGCCTGCCACGTTTTTGTTTTCAGTAGTGTTCAACAAACAATGCCACATTTGGGCCAAAAAACTATATATTATAACCTATTAATCATTGTGCCTCTAACATGTAATATTGCATAGCAAACGCAATGTGTTTGGATACAAGAATACTGTATTTACGACAAACTACAATCACATTATATTTGCATCCAAACAACCAAAAATTACAGATTTTTCAGCGTGCAGTTGGAAAGACTGTTCTGGTTCCCAATTTCTCAGGGTGATTTTTGGCTGGCCCACGATTGGACACAAAGAGGATGATTATAATTTAATGAAAAAGATCTGATTTTTTGATGACTTAACGTGAATAAAAATTTTTTTTCAAGAACTTTAAAAATGTGGGTACGTAGCTAAAAAGGCGATCAAGTTCTTTTTTTCATTTTAGTACTTTTTATGCTAATCCGATTTCTTTTGCTGGAGTTATCTGCCAAACATCCCTTACAACACAACATTTAGCACATAAGTCGAATTACTGCATACAATATTTTGCAATAGCTATTATTTGGTCATAGATCACGAATATACCCAAAAATTTAAATTGCTTCGGCCGAAATTGTATGGCCGTCAAAGGGTTAATAAACTCACCTAGTGTGAACTACTGACTAGAGTGAAATGTTATATTTCTTCCCGGTGGATTCCTTCTACGTCGGCCATCCGGTTAAGACAACTCTCACAATGGGGCATAATCGGAACATTATTAGAAAGTGCCCCAATGTTCCTGCATTTGTCAAGTACTCGAAAGCGGAAGCAATATTCGATCGGAAATACCACACTTTCATACCGGTAAGGGATTCCTGGAACAAGGAAGTTCCTGGTGTAGAGGGATTTGGGAATTTCTTAACACATGGGTCGACAATTAATGATCAGATAGGACATGAGGTCTACTCTAGGGAATTCTATGGGGTCTACTCTCATAGACTACATGATCATTGCTGGGTGTATCCAGCAGAAAATTTGCATTGGCAGAAGTACAACAAAATACATTGGGGTCAATGCTATTTCTGACAGTCAGGCGGAAGTCAGATACCTGGCATCAATATTCCTGAACTGAATATCTGTCCAGAACTGCAGCAAATCTCTAGGGAATATTGAATTCGAACTGAGGTTAGTGCCATCTTAGTAAATAAATAAATGGTTTCCCATTACATCCCATGACGGGACTGGGGAGAACTTCTCACAATCACTGAGCTGTGCGCTTTCCAGTTTTCACGCACTGATTGGGACCTACAGTTTTACACCGATTCCGAACGGTAATTTGAGAAGCTTTTTCATGGCTAGATACTCGATAGTGTCGCCGTCACTATGCGAGGTGACCAACGCCGAAAGAAAATTTGAAGGTGGTCAGAGCCGGGTTCGAACCCAGGATCTCATGTACAAGAGCCGCGCACACTAACCATTGCACCACCGACGGCCATCTTAGTACAGTGTCAAAATTTTTCGCCGCAATATTGGATCCGACATTTTGAGCTTTAGATTTGATAGCAACGAAACGAATTCAGCGACCTCAAAATAATCTGTGTACAGAATTTATGAACTAACATCACTTTCAGAAGTTTTCGCCGCCATTTTGAAATTTTGACAGTGACCCAAGATGGCGCTAACCAGAATTCGACTTCAATATCAGCGGCACAAGAAAATGTTTTAATTCTGCCAGGTTAGATTTTTGTTTTGGGATGTGAAGCTGTAATCTACGAGGGCGGATCAATAAATCCGTGACTTTTCGAACTTCTCTCGTAGTTATATGAAATGCAACACTGCTCCAATCAGTACCACCTGTTAATAGACTACTGTCAAATTTTGAGCAAGTTCCGTCATTTATTTTGCGTTTAACAGCTGTTCGAAACATGCAACCTCGTGCATTTTTTTAAAAATGGGAAAAGTGAATTTCGAGTGCTCATTAAACATTATTTTTTGCGAAAAAAAATCGTCAATCAAACCAAGGAAAAGCTTGATAAATACTATGGGGACTCTGCACCTTCGATGTCAATGGTAAAAAAGTGGTTTTTCTGACTTTCGTTGTGGTCGCACAAGCACAAATGACGCTGAACGGTCTGGACGGCCAATTGAGGTCAATACACCCGAAAATGTCGAAAAAATCCACGATATGGTGTTGGCCGATCGAAGAGTAAAAGTGCGTGACATTGTTGATGCCATTGGCATTTTAAATCATCAGTTGGGTTTAAGAAAGCTGTCTGCAAGATGGGTGCCGCGTTTGCTCTCAATTGACCATAAACGCACGGGTGCACACGTGTGTAGTCTCAATGACAAAATTCCATGAAATGGGCTATGAATTGGTACCTCATCCGCCATATTCTCCGGATTTAGCCCCCAGTGACTATTTCTTATTTCCATATCTGAAGAAATGGCTCGGTGGAAAGAGATTTAGCTCCAACGATGAAATTATTGATGAAACAAATGCCTATTTTATGGACCTCGAAAAATCCAACTTTTTGGAAGGGATACAAAAACTGGAGAAACGTTGGTCTAAGTATATTGAGCTAAAAGGAGATAATGTCTTGGGCAAAAATTTCTTGGGATGAACCAAACTTTGTGTTTTTTGTTGTGCCAGACTGTAAAATTTTAACTTCATACAAAACGACATCAGGTCGATAGTGGATAGCAGTAGAATATCCTGTCTCTAGCCAGATCCAATGTAGCAATGCCTGCTTCAGATTTGAGGAGGTACTGTCTGATTGGTAGGCATGTAGCGGAGCTAAAGGTCAGGGAAAATAACTTCAGAAGATGTTGGAACAATGAGGGCGAAGAAGAGTCCACTGAAAATCTTTGCACGTGCCCAGCACTAGGCGGCAGGAGTATGCTTGCTATGGGGCCTTACCTATTTGGTGACCTGGGAGAATTATCTCAGATAGATATTGACAAGATCTTGAGTTTCTTGAAGAAAACTCAACGGTCCTCCTGTGGCTCTCGCGCTTAATCTTGTTAGCCCGTACACACAGAGAAGAGATTCGTTGGCACAACTATATTTACAGCCGACCGACATTTGGCGGTTCCTTGGACTATCACAGTATTCAGTTGTGATTACCAATAATTGTGTTCAGTATCAGTAAATGTTGTGCATATCAATTGATTTGTAATTCAATTTTGGTTGCAAGAACATTGAAGCCACAGCAACAAGAAATAAATGTGATCTGTCAATCAAGTTTTAGTTCTAGCAATCAAATAATCCTGTAGTGGTGAATATTCTTTTAGTTGGATCAACGAAAAATGTAAAAACTAATTCGGTTGTACCAAAACATATATTGGTATACTCAACCAATTACTTGCATTTGACAGCTGTCACAACCATTTGGTGATGCTTTACACCATTATGAATTTTATAGAAAAAAAAGTAAAAACTATAATTTGTTGTTAAAATTGTGTATTTTATATTTAAATATAAACAAAATTATTATTATTTAAAGCCAGGGTTCGTATTTCGTGCCCATTCATTTTTGATCGAAAATATGAAAAAATTTCTATATCTCGCAAACGGAGCATCGAATCGAAAAAATAACAAATTTTTATGGGTTTCTAAGGGTTTCTCACAAAGTGTTCCAATTCGCATGAAGTAATTTTTTTTTCAAAAAATCGCCAAAATAAGAAAAGCGCTAAAATTTTCAAATTTACTATATCTCGGAAACGGTGCGTCCCAAAATAATAAAAAATTTATTATTTTTGCGATTGGACGCACTGTTTCCGAGATATAGCGATTTTTTTATTTTTAGCGATTTTCTTATTTTGACGATTTTTTGAAAAAAAAATTATTTTATGAGAATTGAAACACTTTTTGAAAAACTCTTAGAAACCCGTAAAAACTGGTTATTTTTGCGATGGGGCGCTTCGTTTTGTGTCATCCACAATAATAGTTCCTCCAGCCAAGTGCCCACAATTGTTTGCATATGTTTTTGAAGGTGTCAATAGTGGCGTCAGATTCAACGATTGTGTTTAAAAGTCTTACTTCACCTCAATTAATGATAGTTTGAATTCTTCGCAGGCTGATATCTATACACTTTATTGTTTTTTCACAACTTTATTTATCACTTTCTGTTTAAAATAATAGTTTTTCCGTAAAGTCCTCGTGTAACATTCAAATATATGCAGTTTCTGTTTAACAACAAAGCCTCTTGTGAAAAATCGAATACATAACTTTGTCACAAGTGTTTTTGCAACATAAACTAAATTATGGTTACAGTGACTAATATTTGAACACCAAATCTTATATTGTACTTTTTATTAGTTGTATCTTCCATTTCAGCTGAATGAGGTTTTTGAAATATTCAAATTGGTTAATACAACTTAATTTCTATAGTAGCAACTTGTATTTAGAACGACCTATTTTTAATCTATCAATATCATCGGCAAATAATTCTTATGTATGACAATTATGAACTCTAATCAAAATATAGACTTTAGCATGGAATTTCCAATGCCTGAATTGATTTCCAAATAATCTTTTCCCTGTGTGTATAAGCACAGGACATGGGACTGTCCGTGGAGGTGGAAAGTTTCTGATTGCCATTCACTTGGGAGTGGCCAGAAATGATTCCTTCATTGGGCAGTCCAAGCAGCTCACTACTTCCACGCAGTATGTCCTGGGCAATGGCTTTTCGGAAACCTCCGTTAGCTAGCTAGAGTGAGAAGGCGAAACAAATGAGCATCAAATCAGGTATAGTAGGTGACTGATGTCACTGAAGCTCATCAAACAATCGGGCATATTCTTTTGTCCTTAGAAGGCGGATGAGCCAAACATACGGGCCAACGGCGGATAGAAACTAAAAGAAGAAAATCCAGGTTCAACATATCGCATCCTGGTTAGCGTCTGATCCATAATGGGCGGCTGCAATCAAATATCCTGGCAGTAGGTAAAATGCAAAAACCCGGTGGGCTGGGTTTGCCTCCCGCCACCGTTCATAATGGCAGTGAAAATACAAAAACGAAACAGAAAACATAAACAACCCCTATTTGTTGACGACCCCCGCAAACGTTATAAGGACCACGATTTACGGATATGCACTTGGAATGTAAGAACTCTATATAGATCCGGTGCAAGTATCCAACTGGCAGATGTCCTCGAAAGTTATAAGGCTGACATTACCGCTATCCAGGAAATGCGATGGACAGGACATGGCTGCACAAGAAAAAGAAACTGCGATATATACTACAGTTGCCATGAAAAAAAACATGAATTTGGTTGTGGATTTGTAGTTGGCAAAAGACTGCGACATCTAGTCTCTAGGTTCAATCCTGTGAGTGAACGAATAGCCACAATCCGCATAAAAGCGAAATATTTTTATATTTCCCTAATTTGTGTGCATGCCCCGACAGAAGAGAAAGATGATGATGCCAAAGACATATTCTATGAGCTCCTAGAGGAAACGTATGACCGCTGCCCTGGCCATGACATTAAGATTGTACTAGGAGATTTTAATGCCAAAGTAGGAAGGGAGAATGTGTTTAATCCAACTATTGGCAATTTCAGTCTTCATGCTGACAGTTCCGACAACGGTATGAGACTGATTGACTTTGCCGCGGCAAAAAACATGGTCATCAGTGGCACAAGATTCCAGCATAAAGACATCCACAAGGCTACTTGGGTATCCCCTGATCAAAGAACTGGGAACCAAATTGATCACGTGGTAATTGATGGAAGGCACTCATCCAGTGTAATGGACGTACGAGTGATCAGAGGAGCTAACATCGATTCTGATCACTACCTGGTAGCAGCAAAGGTTCGCACAAGATTAAGTAGAGCGAAAATCGTACGAAACCAGACGCAGAGGAAGCTGGACATCGGAAAGCTGCAATTACCAGAGGTAGCCACAGCCTACTCAAGGAAGCTCTCGCAACTTTTGGCACAGAACCCACCCCCTCCCGATGACGATCCTGATGCGCAGTGGAAACCCATTTCCGACTCTATAAAAACTGCCGCGACAACCGTACTTGGTTTCGAAAAACCGCTTCGCAACAAACCGTGGTACGATGAAGAGTGTCGCATAGCAAATGACGAAAAGAACGCTGCACGTATGGTAATGCTTCAGTCAATTGCAACGCGAGCTGCAACTGAGCGGTATAGGGAGAAGAGAAAGGAGGTAAACCGTCTCTTTAGGCGTAAGAAACGGCAGTGGAGAAAACGCGAGAGTGAGAAAATTGAGAAATACAGAAGGAAGAACGAAGCCCGAAAATTCTACCAAAAAGTTAAAAACGGAACTAATGGACATGGTTCAGGGCCCCCCTTCTGTAAAGACAAAGACGGAAATCTCGTCGCAGATGTGCAGAGCATGTTGGGAATATGGAGAGAGCATTTCTCCGCGCTACTAGTACCTGAGATATCCGATGACGATGGGACAATCGATCACAATATGGACGACGACGTCGATTGCCCCCCTCCTAACCAAGACGAGGTCAGAACAGCTATTGCCCGGCTTAAGAACAACAAAGCCGCAGGAGCCGATGGATTACCGGCGGAGCTGTTTAAGGCTGGCGGCGATGAGCTGATAAGGTGCATGCATCAGCTCATTAGCAAAATTTGGTTAGATGAATGCATGCCCGGCGACTGGAGTCTCAGTGTACTATGTCCCATATTTAAAAAAGGTGACCCGAGTATTTGTGCCAACTACCGTGGAATAAGCCTTTTATCCATAGCATATAAGGTTCTATCAAGTATAATGTGCGAAAGACTAAAACCAATTATCGCTGACCTGATTGGACCATACCAGTGTGGCTTTAGGCCTGGAAAATCGACAACTGACCAGATTTTCACGCTACGCCAAATCCTGGAGAAGACACACGAAAAACAAATCGACACCTATCATCTATTTATCGATTATAAAGCAGCCTTCGATAGTCCGATACGGGAGAAACTCTATGAAGCAATGTCTGAGCTTGGTATTCCTGCAAAACTCATACGCCTTTGCAGGATGACCTTGACGAACACCAAATCCGCAGTGAAAGTTGGTAAGGATCTTACCGAACCTTTCGAAACTAAGCGAGGCCTCAGGCAAGGCGACACCCTATCGTGCGATCTCTTTAACATCTTAATGGAGATCATTATGAGAAAAGCTGCAGTCAATATGAATAAAACCATCAGCAGCAAAAGTCACATGCTGCTCGCGTATGCTGATGATATAGATATCATTGGGCGCACAATTAGAGAAGTTACTGCGGTTTTTTCGAGAATTGAGAAGGAGTCAGCAAAAGTGGGTCTGACGGTGAATGAGGACAAGACAAAATTAATGGTTTCAACGAACAGGTCCTCCACGCGATTAGACCAAAGCGTGAACGTTGATAACCGTTATAACTTCGAGGTAGTGGACGAATTTATATACCTCGGATCTGCCGTGAACAAAAACAACAACGTCAGCCTTGAGATCAAACGGAGAATTGTGCTTGCGAATAGATGTTATTTTGGGCTAAGCAAGCACTTTAGAGATAAAGCCCTCTCTCGAGTAACAAAAGTCCAGCTGTACCAGACTCTCATTCAACCTGTCTTGCTTTATGGCGCAGAATCCTGGGTCCTATCGCAAGCAGACGAAATATCTGTAGGAGTCTTCGAGAGAAAAATACTCCGAAAAATTTATGGCCCTATAGTGCACAACGGCGAGTATCGGCGACGCATGAACCATGAGCTGTATGAGCTTTATCCTGACATTGACATAGTTAAGCGGATCAAGATAACGCGATTGCGCTGGCTAGGCCATGTCAGTAGAATGGATGAAGATGAACCAGCGCGAAGGCTTTTCGAAACCGAACTCGAAGGAAGACGAAAAATAGGAAGACCAAGACTCCGCTGGAGGGATCAGGTTGACGAATCCCTGCGTACACTTGGTATTGCCAACTGGAGAGATAAAGCAAAAGATCGAACTGGTTGGCGAAATATGTTATCTTCGTTTTGTAAGGTCCCTGACCCCCCGGGGTTGTCCGAGACCGGATAAGTAAGTAAGTAAGTATAAGCACAATGCTAACAGCCAAAGTCACGATGTCGAGCGTTAACGTTCGCTTTCTTTCTATGCGACAAACAGCTGATTTGGGAGTCACTAACAAGCAAACGAAAACATATACAATTCAGTACAAAATCTGACCGCACTTACACCCTCTCCTACAAAATCCAAGCGAACGGAGCCAGTCACTCACTTTCGTTTAAAAAAGCGAGTCACTATCTTTCGACTTGTCTTTCGCATGGTTTTACGTGTGTTTGTGTGGTTGTTGTTCAAAGCAATAACATAAAGTTGACGTTCGGAATTTGATTTCGGAGCGAGAGAGAAGAGAATGAGGAACCAGTATCTGCAGTTGCCGCAAAGTCGGCGTTTTTCTGCTGATATGGAAATATATTTTAATAACAAATATATTATAATGACATTATATTCTGTCCATTGTGTTTCTTCCATTGAATTCTATGTAAATTGTTTTTGTTTCAAGGTTTTATTTGATTTCCAGCTATGCGACAACCAAAAGACAAGTGACTGGTTTTGACATTTTCGTTCGCATAGATGACAGCGAAAATAGTTAGTGGCTTCCGATTTTGCAAACACACAACCCCACAATAACATTTAAAGCCTGGGATAAGAACGAAAGTGGGTGACTGGCTTTCGTTCGCTTAGGTTTTCTTTCGAGATCGTGACTTTGGCTGTAAGTGTGTCGTTCATCGACTGTTACAAACACCGACTGTTACAAACACCGACTGTTACAAACACCATCTAAAAATTATTTATATTATTTTACATCAAAATTTTAATAATTTACTTTTGAGGTAAATTAAAAAACCGAGGTCATTCTCGTGAATTGTTTCTCTCTCCTTTGAGAGAAACCAAAATTAAACCACCGCACAAATACACTACACTGCTTTTGGAATTGATTCTGCCTTCATTCTTCATTCATTCAAAGCAATCTAGCAAATTCTAATGTTAACATTTTGTTTGTCTTCGCGCATCGTAGCGATGGCTCAGTGGCCAGATGTGCGGACTTGCAGATATGGCGCCTGGGTTCAACTCCACTTCAAGGAAAGGATAAGTTGCTAACATGTATTTGCATTTCAAATTCAATATTATACTTAAAGTCCCTTTGCTTCCATCCAAAATATATCCTGTTTATTGAACTCATTTCCGGCGAACAAAATAACAGTTGATGTAAACGTGTTTTGTTTCTCGTAAGCGCTTTTTAAGATTTCGAGTTAACATATATCGTTTGTTGTAAAGGTTTTCGGTTATCGTTAGCGATACTTTTTTTATTACAAGGGAAATGATATATGTAATTCAAAATAGTTTAATATGCCACAATTACGTACATTCCCCAAACGAAGTTCATTTACGAGTAACCAAAACTTCTTTTGGGAGTAACGAAGTTTTTTCTTTGCTTGAATCATCAACCAATATCTAAAATTGTGATATTAGGTCAGATATGATCACGCCGTCGGTGGTGCAATGGTTAGTGTGCGCGCCTCTTGTACATGAGATCCTGGGTTCGAACCCTGCTCTTACCACCTTAAAATTTATTTCGGCGGAGGTCACCTCGTATAGTGACGGCGACACTATCGAGTATATAGCCATGAAAAAGCTTCTCAAAATACCGTTCGGAATCGGTGTAAAAGTGTAGGTCCCAATCACTGAGTGAAAAACTGGAAAGCGCACAGCTCAGTGATTGTGAGAAGCTCTCCCCTGTCCCTTCATGGGATGTAATGGGAAACCATTTTTTTTATGATCACATGTACATATGAGCAGATATGAATAATGTCAAAATAAATTACAGTATATCTTTTTTTACCATCGCTCTGATAACATTTTCCAAGGTGGGTGGTTACATTTTTTGTAATGGCAACTGACTGCGGTTTCCATGACATTTACAAATCTTGCATATTTCATCGAGCTCCTCCATCAGTATTTGAAATATTTAAAATCGCACAAATTTTAATCGAATTTCATTGCAAGTTTTCAAAGGCGAACAACAATTGTTAACCATCGAAGCGTTTAAACACTCCGAACATCGAATCTTAACATAACAATTTGTATTTGAAACAATAACTCTTTACCCCGATATCGATAACGAATACAAAACACAAATGCATTCATCCCATCCATTCACTGCAGCAGATACATTTACATTTACTCTGTTGGTACAACATGGAAGGCAGACAGGACAAAAAAAAAAGAAAAAATAATCGAAACCTAAAGCCAAAGACTAATTCGAGAATTCAATTCTAATCTGATTTGTTGCATTCCACTTACCATTTACTGTGGAAGAACAAAAGATGAAAAACAAATCCACAGAAGAGTTAAATTGGCTTCCATCGATTTCAAATGTACCAAGGAATGACTTTCAATGCACCCAACAAACTGGCATACACATACAGCTAGTTAGATATTGCAATGTTCTTTTGACCATAACCATTGAACAGTGTTTTCAAACTGGAGAATTGTGATATAAATGATGTTTATTCTCAACTGGTAGAGGGAGGAAGTCATTGGATAAACGTAGTCATAATATAAAAGAAGGAAGAAATCAGTAGGTACACACACGCTTCATTTGGGTAACCATGACTTCTTAAACAATTTAACACAATTCGACATGTAGCGAAATAACGAAAAAATAGTTTCACTCTCAATACTATACAATACTATAAAGGTTATCCCAAAATTCGTGAAAGATAGAATTTTAATTGGCTTCTTCTTGAGATTTGAAGCCACATGTCTTCCACATCAACATCAATTTAGGAATAGCTAAACTGGATTGTCATGTCGCGCAGAACACCATTAACCATTACTGCCCGGCAAAGTGGCATTTTCCAAGAAAAATGTTTAGATGATGTTTCGAGCCCAAAATGCACAGCAAACCGTGACACGTTCTTGATACATTTGGTTTTTTTTCGCAAGAAATCAGTAGTGTATTTTCCGCTCCCCAAAGGCGACAATTTTGACGATTAACGATGGGATCAAGATGAAAATGAGCTTCATCCCTGAAGACGATTTTATACCGAAACCCTTAATTACATTTAAAATATTTCTAAACAATGAAATCGCGTTGTTTTTTAATATAGTGTTCCATTTTTAATAACCCTGAACTGTCAACTGTCACTCTGCTTTTTTCTTTGTAACCACAACACTTTACTGCGACAATCTGTTTCTGCTTGATAACCATTTAAAGCGAACCAATTTTGTGTTCAACTGCTAGGGAAAGAAAATTATGTGATTCAAAAGCTACTATAAATTGTCGATTTACAACATTCCCCTAACTATGAAAATAGTCGAATGTAAAAGTTCAATGAAAAACTTTTATGGAGTTTTAAATTAAAATTTTCGGTTTTTGAAAACGTAATGTAACATAACTCAGAAACGAAACGTCCGATTTGTTTGGTTAACACATAAAAGGGATCAGAAATATTGTTATCTAGATATTATGCAAACACTGGTTTTTAATCAGCTCAGTGGTTTTCGAAGAATTTTTAAATAAAACAGTAATAATCAAAAAAAAAATCGTCAAAAATAAAAAAATGTTCATTTGTGCACCGTTTTTAAAAATATATTTATTATTTCGAATAAAATGAGTAATATCCAAAGAAACTGGTTGAATAAAGTTAGATTTTATTGGCAATTGAGGAAATGTCCTTTTGGTTTGGTCCCTTTTTTTTAGTCAAGTCAAGAAAACTGATAGCAAGTCAAATTATTATGACAAATATATTATGTAAGACATTTCAGTAGGGCTTGATGAAAAAAAAACTTTTTAAGATTTATTTCCATGTCCTTTTAGTCCATTTATTTGGGTTCAATTTACTTTTTATTGGGTTCAAAACTACAATATATACTAAATATTGGTTACAGGCTCCACCTAGAAATTTTCACATTAAACAAGAAATTTTCCAACATATGTATGCGAGACATCTAGTTAGTCTAGACACAAACCAAAGCAAAAGTAAACAATATAGTTGATAATAGTGGGTTGTAGCATAATAGTGTTAAAAAAAGTTGTTTAATTTTTTTTGATTTAGCCCCCATCCCGCAACGTGCGATATAGAACTTCGTTCCAATAAAACGTTTTATTTTATATATAATAATTTTGGTATTTTAGATTCAAGTCAGGATGAGACACTAAAATGCGAGACAAAACAACTTGATAACCTGGTGGTGACCAAATAGTGGAACAAAATGGGTAAAAAGTGGATTTTGGTTTGTAAAAAACTAAATAAATATACATGTATATAGTTAAAATAGGGTTGGTTAGGTTAGTCATGCATAATATTTCCGTAATATAGAAGTTATATTCTTTAATACAGGACGATGGCGTCTACTGCCCATCCCTAGCCAAAGCGGAGTTAGAACTGTAATTTCCCGGCTTAAGCACAACAAAGCCGCTGGTGCTAATGAACTACCGGCTGAGCTGTTTAAGGCTGGCGGCTATGAGTTGGAAGGGTGCATGCATGCATCAGCTCATATGGACAATCTGGTTAGGCGAATGCATGTCTGACGATTGGAGTCCTAGCATGTTTTCAAAAAGGCGACCTGAGTATATGTACGAACTATCGTGGAATATTCCTTTTATCTTTTTTTTTGTATTTACAAGGTCCCTTCGAGCGTAATGTGCGAATGACTAAAGCCAATTGTTGCAGACCTGATCGGACCTTATCAGTGTGGCTTTTAGCCTGGAAAGGCAACTATTGACCTATTGATTCTATTGATTCGACAAATCCTGGAGAAAACCCCCGAAAAACAAATCGACAACTACCACCACTTTGTAGATTATGAAGCTGCCTTCGATAGGCCGATACGGGGCAAACTGTACCAAGCTATGTCGGAGCTAGCTATTCCTGCTAAGCTGACATATTATTACTCTGACCGACACAAAATCCTCAGTAAAGTTTGGCAAACATCTCACCGAACCATGTAGTACGAAACGAGTCCTCAGGCAGGGCGATCTCTGCAACATTTTAGTTGAGATCATCGTGGCCGTCCGTGGTGCAATGGTAGTGTGCGTGGCTCGTATGCATGAGATCGTGGGTTCGATCATTGCTCTGACCAGGTTACATTTCTTTCGACGACGGCCACCTCGCTTAGTGACGACGACACTATCGAGTACTTAGCCATGAAATAGCTTCTCAAAAAACCGTTGGGAACCGGTGTTAAACTGTAGGTCCTAATCAGTGAGTGTGAAACTACATCGCTTACAGTTCGCTGGTTTGTGAGAAGCTCTCCCTAATCCCTTCATGAGACGTAACCGGAAACCAATCTTTCTTAATCGTGAGAAAAGCTGCAGTCAACACGAATGAAACTATCAGCAGCAAAAGTCACATGCTGCTCGCTTCTGCTAATGATTTAGACATCGTTGGGCGTAATCTGCAAGAAGTTACTAAAGTATTTTCGACAATTGAGAAGGAATCAGCACAAATGTGGGTTTGTCAGTAAACGAGGACAAGATAAAATTAATGGTTTCGACAAGCAGAATATCCACCCCATTGGATGAAAGGATGAACGTTGATAACCATTATAATTTCTAGGACGAATTTATTTACATCGGACCTGTCGTGAACAGAAGCAATATCGTGAGCGTTGTGCTTGCAAACGGAGAGTTGTGCTTGCAAACAGGTGTTATTTCGGGCTAAACAAGCACTTCAGAGATAAGACGGTCTCTCGAGAAACGAAGATCCAAATATATCAGATTCTCATACAACCTGCCTTGCTTTATGGCGGTTCAAATCGCAGACACGCTGAAAAATAACGGCCCAAGCAATATATTGCAGGAACCATGTACAGGTTTGCAAGCATTGTTCTCGTGAATTGAAGATCTTCTACTTTTCTTTTCTTTATTGTCTGTCACGTTTTTGATTTCAGCAGATTTCAACAAACAAATCTACATTTGGGTCACAAATACTTATATTATAACCTATTATTCCTTATGTTCCAAACATATTATATTGAATAGCAAACACAATATGTTTGGACACAAGTATACTATATTTGCGACAAGCTACAAACACGTTTTATTTGCATTAAAACAATAAAAAAAAGACAAATTGTTCAGCGTGTACTGATGAAACATCACTGGCAGTCTTCGAGAGAAAAATGCTTCGAAAAATATATGGTCCTATAATGGAAAACGACAAGTATCGACGGCGGAATATCCACGAGCTGTTAATCTATATCCCAACTTCGACGTAGTTATGGGTATCAAAATATCGGGGTTACACTGGCTAGACCATGTCAGTAGAATGGATCAGAATGAGACAGTGCCAAAGGTATTCGACGACGTACACGAAGGAAATCGAAAAATAGGATGACCAAGACTTCGCTAGGACGACCAGGTGGTATTTTGCCAGCGAGAGCTTGGTAGTACCAACTGAAAAAGATAAGCTGAAGATCGCGCCGGTTAGAGAAACATGTTATCCTCTTTTTGTAAGGCCTTGGGGTATTTGAGGTCACATAAGCAAGTAAGTAAGTGTGGGGACTAATAGGTTAAACCGTTTCAAGTGAAAATTTTCTGAAAATCTAACTCTTCCCTTACAAATTTGTAACAACTGTACAATTGTACATTTTGCTCCAACCATTGCAGTAGTTGAAAATATATCTTATTGTGACCATATATTTGATTGTTTCCTGTAAAATCACTGTGCACTAGGAGGAAGTAAGCATTACGAGACACTTTTCTGGATTCCACAATCCTGTCTGAAAGCTAAACTACCGCAAATTCTTGGATTTTTTTAGATTTGTATTTCCCTGTTGCTGTTGCTATTTTTGTTGCAGTTGTATCGCCCATATAAAGCATTTTGAGAGAACATTTAGTCATCCTGTGATCCTCTTCTATAAAAGGTTACTACTACTACTAGCACTTACTAGTACTAGTACTAGTATTGTTACTTGTGTTATTCCGTTTGTGCTGTTAACTTCCTTTTTTGTTTGTTGTTTTCGAATGTGGGGTTAGTTGTTGTGTTCTGTTGCTCATTGAATGTGACCAGAAAAATTGCTAACTTTTTCTAATGCTGTTCACCATTTATGGTTGGACTTACATATTTTAGCCATGTTAAGCAATTTTCGAATTCTTGACGTGTTTGTTTTTTTGCTACGAAGGTTGTTATTTATTTTCCTTGTTAGCTGTACATGAGAACGTGGAAAATGAGAACGTTTCGCATTTTTGGGTCTATTATGTCATTAACGGAAAACAAAAAGATTTATAAATCTGGTATGATATTAACTAGTTATTAACTAGTATCATGGTCATATAGACGAAATTACTATTTCGGAGTCAAAATACGGAATAGACACATGGAAGTACTTGCATTTTTTAACCTACAAAACAGTTATTCTTTATACTACAAACGGAGCAGTTAAATTGTGCGTAACGTATCGTAAATGTAACGTTACGACGATACTGTTTCCAATGTATGTTTACCTAATAGTATAGTTACAATGAAGATTAATTTGAATATGACTATATTAAATAATTTTATTACCACATTTGTTATCTAAATAATTTTATACCTATGAGAGATTCATGCTAAAAACAACAAATATTAGAATGAAAAATTTCCCACATATTAAAGCGTGAAGAAATCTGACGATTTCATAGTAGGGGGCACCATAAATTAACTTGAAAAATTAACGAAACGGTTTTTTGAATCAAAACTTTACAATACTGTCGTAAATGCTAAACAATCTTATACGAGAAGTACAAATCGAATTGAATAACAAATTTGAGGTTAATTTTCTAGATATGTATCGAGTGTTGTGAATTCTCACCTTTTGTTTATATTTGATACATTTACGAGATATGTGTGTGATTTGGAATAGAATAGAAAAGATAATGACCAAACCGGAATCGAAAAATAAATCGTTTTCAATTTATATTCTGAAACAAATTCCAATGTAAATATATATGTACATAAGTATATACTTATACATACAAAGAAATTTAAGATTCTTGAAATTTATTTTCAAGTTGAACATTTAATGTGTCGTCACGCATCCACTTATAAAGGGTTTCTCAGTAAGAATGCACTTTTTCATGTTAAAATAAAGACACGTATTTTTTGGGATAGTTGTGATTTTTATATTTGATTGTCAAGAAAACAGATTCCGATTAAGTAGGGAATAAAATAACCGTCAAATGCTCCCCAAGTCTCTGATGACAGGCCATTTCTCTTTTTTCGTGAAATTTTCCATTACATTTTCATAGATATGTGGCTGTATCTCACGGATGACACGTTGGATGTCGGATTTGAGCTCAGAATTGTTTCTGGTTTATTCGCATAAACCCCGGATTCACAAAATCCCAAAAAAAAAGAAATCGCACGGCGTTAAATTGCATGATCTGGTGGCCAGTTGACATTAGAATTTCTTGAGATAATTTGTTGTGGAAATCGTTGCTGCAATAAATCAATTGATTCATGCGCGGTGTGGCAGGTAGCGCCATCTTGCTGAAACCACGTGGCGTTCAGATCCATGCCATCCGTTTGCGGCCACAAGAACTTCGTTATCAGGTTCTTGTAACGCATGCCGTTCACAGTCACTGCAATTTCGACCGGATCTGAACTCCGGAATTGTTTATGGTTTATTCGCATAAACCCGAGATTTCAGAAAACCCAAAAAAAAAGAAATCGCACGGCATTAAATTGCATGATCCTGGTGGCCAATTGACATCAGAATTTCTTGAGATAATTTGTTTTGGAAATCGTTGGTGCAAGAAATCGATTGTTTCATGCGCGGTGTGGTCTTGCTGAAACCACATGTCGTCCAGATCCATGCCATCCATTGGAGACCATAATAACTCCGTTATCATGTTCCTGTAACGAATGCCGTTCACAGTCACTGCAATGTTATTTATTTTCCTTGTTCGCACCAGACAGTTGCTCGTCGTGGGTGCCTCTGTTTTTCATAGATTGCATGATGATTTTCTGAGCCCCAAATTCGACAATTTTGTGGAAATGCGCTACATAGGAGAGGATGACTTTTTTTTTTTTTTTGAAAAATTGGCACTGACTTCACTTTGCTCCATTACCCATTAAAACAATTGCCGACGAATTCCATGGTGGACGAATTCCATTCGGTGCGTAGTGCTTCGTGAAATTTGAAGTTGGTGAGAACGATGCCGACTTGATCATTTCGGGTTTTCGCGACACTCTCTTTTAAAGTAGCAATGTTTTCAAGTCACCGACCGGTACGTTGACGCACACGAGTCTTACTGTCGCCACGCTGAAAAATCTTTAGTTTTTTGTTGTTTGGATGTGTTTGGAGCTTGTCGCAAATATAATATACTTGTGTCCAAACACATTGTGTTTTGTATTCAATATTACATGTTTGAGATACAATGATTAATATGTTATAATATATGTGTTTGTAACCCAAATATATATGTGTTTGTCATAAAAATATGATTGGGAGGAAATACGCACTTGTTTCCACGTAAGTATATGAATGTTTGGGGGAGGCACGCGAATGCTTCTACGTAACTATATAGGTGTTTGGGATGAACAACAAATATGTGTCCAAGTAAAATCATATATGTTTGCTGGTAACCATGGTACTATTTGCATTTAAATACACGTGTGTTGGGACTTGCAAACATATGAATGTTTGAAGTGTGTTCTAAACATATACATGGTTCCTGCAGGATATGTGGTTCAAATTTTTTGACCACTCTTCGAATGGTTTACACATTAGGTGCACTTTCTCGACGGAAAATTCTTCGAAGTTTGCGAGCAGTTTCAGCATAACTTTCCAAATTTTTGTAAAAAGTTTTCACAATTATATCGCGTTGTTTTTGCGTAAAGCGCTTCATTTTTAATAATCAGAAAAAACACACTAAATTTAAAAAGTGCAATCTTACTGAGACACCCTGCATAATGAATTTCATGTTTAAATACTGTCACGAAATATAAATTAGTATTGTAAATATTATTACTTTGAAGTCGATTTATAATTTTAAATACGGATTTTAAAATTTTTACGAAATTTTTTCTACAGCTGCAATTAGTGAAGGTGGGAAAAGACCTCACCGCGCCATTATGCACCAAGCGAAATCTGAGACAAAGCCATACACTTTCGTGCAATCTCTTCAACATCTTAATGGAGATAATAATGAGAAAAGTTTCAGTAAATACGAACAGGACCATTAACACGAACAGCCATATGTTCCTGGCGTATGCTGACGACATAGACATCATTGGGAGAAATTTTCGAGAGGTTACTGCAGTATTTTCCAGAATCGAAATAGAATCAGCGAAGTTGGGTCGTGCTGTTAATGAGGGAGGGCCAGATAAAATTGATGGTGTGAACGACTAGACAAACCTCTCGACTTGGTCCGCACTTGAACATCGACAACCGATTTAATTTTGAAGTGATAGATGAATTTATCCACTTTGGATCTGCCGTGAACAAGGACAACAACGTCAGCCAGGGGATGAATAGGAGAACTGTGCGTGCAAATGGATGCTACTTTAGGCTCGGCAAGCAGTTTGGGGACAAAGCCCTCTCTAGACGGACCAGCTGTATCAGACTATCATTTTACCTGTCTTGACATATGGCTGAGAAACTTGGGTCATACCGCAAGCGG
The DNA here is from genome assembly GCA_963931995.1 of Phaonia tiefii. Taxonomy (NCBI): domain Eukaryota; kingdom Metazoa; phylum Arthropoda; class Insecta; order Diptera; family Muscidae; genus Phaonia; species Phaonia tiefii. The sequence goes on along the minus strand of OZ008369.1, from coordinate 60,426,485 downwards.
ATGAAAAACACCTAGGAGTATATGAGAGGAAAATTCTCCGTAGACTATATGGTCCTGTTAGGGAAAGCGGCGGGTACCGACGTCACTGGAACCAAGACCTATGTAGTTTATATTCTAACGCTAAACGAATCAGGTTTTTGATAACGTAACCGATGAAAGCAGGAAAGAGGACGACCAAGACTCCGCTGGAAAGACCAGGCAGAAGAATCCCTCCGTATCCTTGGTGTTACCAACTGGCGAGAAAAGGCGAAGGATAGAGCCAGTTGGAAGAATATGTTGAAATTTCTTTAATTTGTTTGTTTAATTAATATGTGTAAGACGTCTGACCTCATGAGGTTGTAATATAGTCAATAAAAGTAAGTGTATCATATTCATTGAACGCTTTTGAAGCACAGAAGTTATGTTGGTCCAAAGTCAACATTTTTTTTCAAAATCGATATTTTTTTGAAATATTTACTACAACCGAACTGTTTTTGGTGTAAAAAAAACTTAGCTGCTATATTCCACCCATTCACAGTTATTTCCTAAAGGCAAATTGAGTGCAATATCTCTAACACTGAGTGAAATCATTTCGAAAAATATTTCGAATTTCACAATTCGAAAAAAACAAACATTTGTAATTTTTATTGGTAATTAATTTTTTGTTCGCATTATGAACAATTATCTCACAATATGTTAAAGACAAATAGAAAGAGAACAACCAAAATTTTTGTTGTATTGAAAATCGAAAAATCAAAAGAAGTTAACTTTGGAAATTTTTAAGTTATAAACACCACTGTGCAAATTTTAAATAATGATGTAGCGCAATAATTTTTGACTAGTGCCTACAAGCGAGTTTTTACAGAACTTATAAATGTTTACTAGATCAAAACATATTGCATTTTTCCGATAGAAATCGATTCAGAACCACTGTGCGGCGGTCATTTTACTCAACGCTCACTTTATTATCCACTAATTGGCCATGAAAATTCTTCTGAAAATAACCACTGTGCACCGTCGAATGAAATGTGAGGTGGTTAGAGCTGGCACTAGAGTATCAAAAAAACCGGAATTTTTTTAAAACCCGGTTTTCGGTTTGTTCGAAAAATCAATTTTTCAAGACAAAAACCGGTGGATCCGTTTTTTTTTTAACCTATAAGTTAAATTACACATTCACAATACATTTGTTTACAAATTTACAATACATTTGTTTAGAAACCATTTTACTTACTTATTCGTATTTAAAACTCAAAATTTCACAACTCTATTAAAAAAGCACGATCACGTTTTAATTTTAAATAATTGTTTTTATTAGATTCCAATTTGGAATGCGTGTTCAATATATAATTTAAAAATTTTATTTAAACTCACATTAAACTGATTTCAATTCGAATATCATATTCAAATTTGAAAATCTTACTAAGTATGAAAATCTTATTAAGTTTGAAAAATTTATTTATAAAATTATTTTATTTTTTAAATTTGGAAAAAAAGGTTTGAGAAGTTTAATTAACTCTCAACTAATTTTTAATTAATTCTTATTCGTCATAAAATCTTTTTGAAATTTGAATAAAAAAATGTGTGGAAATATCATTTAGAATTTATGGAAGCATAAAATCATATTTGAGAATAGAAATCATGTTCTTAATTCTACAATTTCATTAAAATTCGAAATCATATTTTTATTATAAATTTTTTTTAAGGATATTAACACAAATTGAGGAAAACCCGGTTAACCGATGACAAATAACCGGTTTCCGGTTATTGCGATTTACAAAAAAACCGGCACACGATTAATAGCAAAAAAACGGTTAACCAGTTTCAACTGTTTATTTTATTATTATTTTCGGAAAGAATTTTCATGGCTAATTACCCGATAGTTTCGCCGTCTCTAAGCATGGTGACTTTCGTCGAAAGAAATGTTAGGTGGTCTGAGCAGGGATCGAACCCATGTACTCATGTACAAGAGCCGCGCACACTACCATTGCACCACAGACGGACATTATTGTATGCAACATTTGTGTATTAAATATTTTAATGCCGGCATTATTCCTTAGGGAAAGTTAATGTAGCATTAATAACTTTTATTCTGCAGCGAATTGAAATTTTTAATTTCTAAACAAATTTATAATATTGTAACAAAATGCACACAACTAAAATCTTGTAAAACCTGTATCTTTTAAAAAAAATCTAAACATTTCTTCAGCTCTTTTTAAGAAACCTTATAGATGTCGTATTATTTTGACCCTCGTATTGCAATCGATCCAATTACACTATCTACTTTCTACAGCCAGACGTCAACTTTAGTTTAGTTGATAAATTCCCATCAAGTTCACACGTCAAATGCTTTAAAGTCGAATCCATTTGATTCACTTTTTACTGCGTCTCTTTCAAATTGTCTCTTGTCTGTTGCCTTCATTAAAATATGCAAATGTACTCGTATGAATGTCGTTGGGGCAAGAAGGAAAACAAACGCATTTCAACTGTTGTTTTTCCTTTCTCTGTGTGTATTATTGACTGTGTTGTTATGTTAAATTTTCAATATTTAATCATTCTTTTTATTGTATGAAAATATGGAATAAATGAAAAATGACATTTATATTATAAATGGTGAATTAAATGAAGGCTTAACACAGATTTGCATAAGAATGAATTACTACAGCTGTTGGTCGTAGTGTCTGGGATCGAAACAAAGACCGCAACAATTATTGGTTACTGTAATGAACATAAATGTGGCATTAAGACTTTATTTAAATTACGATGGAAACGACGACGGAATTCACTGGGTCTATCCAATTAACTGAACTGGAATTGTAGTGACAATTATTAATCGTTTAAGGCCTTCCTTATGGACAATTGAGTATTAATTAACGATCAACTACATTTCTAATGATTAATTTGTAGGGAAGTAAAAAGTTAGAGAACTGTTGTATACTTTGCGCAAAGTTCATTGAACAAATGTTTTGTCCTAAGAAGGAAAAAAAGAACCACCATTTTCATCTATATTTAAATATAAAAGTGCCATTCGTAATCTGGTTCGAGATCATATTTTCTAATTATGCTTGTTGATTACTTTTGACAGAAAAAGTATTTAAAACCTTGTGAAATTAATTTCCCGGTGCATGATTTGGATTATGTAAGTTGATAGCCATTAAGACATTTTACCAGTCCCCTTCTTTACACATCGTCAATACTTTTCTCAATTTTTAAGGAAGCAAAATACACTTTTTTCCGACAATACAATTTTATATATTTGCAGGAATAAAAAAATTCCAACTTACAAAATGAAGACAAACAAATAATTATAAAATATTTGACCCTACGTGGATCGCACTGCATCTCCCGTATTTTAGTTGGGTGTGCTACCACATGACACATTTTTTGCTTTCCCATAAACATAGTTGTTCAATTGTCGCAAATAAATCCCTCAAACCCAATTTAGTTGCCTACAATTACAATTAATGAGAATTGTTTCAACCACCTACTTAAACATCAATACAACCGAAACCCACTTTGTCAAAACATCAGTATTCAAATGTTCAAAGAATTGAAGAATATTCCTGTGTTGGTAAATTATTGTTTGGATGTTTTCGGACAAGTTAGCGTTAGACACAATTCTCATTAAGTTTTGTTTTGTGTATCCCTATAAGGTTTAATTACACGGTGCAACACATAAAATTCAAAGTCCTTCTCGTGTGAAATTTCACGAAGCATGTATCGAAATGAACAAAATCCTATCTAGACTTTGCTAGTTTAGCTGCTGTTCGGATTTTATGGCCATATTGGCTAACACTTAATTTTCCCGAAGAACACGGCGATATCTCGGAAACCAATAGAAATTTTGCTTTCCTGTCTTCGGCACAATTGTAGTTATAGACTAGGAGAAAAGAAGTGTAAAACAAACTAACCCTAAAAAACTGCATCTAGTTCCACAAAATTGCAAAAATTTCGAACAATTTTAATTTTTTCTATCTTTTATCACCATTTTCGGTCCATAGCTGTCAAACTGTGGACTTACATCAGCTTTTCACACTAAAACTAAAATTTCTAACTCATATCTCGTAAACCATTCGAAAACATATATTTTTTTAACTTTATTTTCATCAAAACAAAAAAAATATTAATTTTCCAGCTGTATTTTATATCGAAAATTCAAGAAATGTAGCAAAAGGCAAAAAAACCATAAATTAATCAATATCCATTGGATTCTCCCTTTGGGTTTCAACCTTTGTGTGTGATTTTCATGACAATCCAATCATACGTACTCTACTGTATCATAATTACTCTATTTTTTATTGAAGTATCTGGAAAATATTGTATGCAACATTTTCCTGAAAGGGATTTCTGAATAGGTGCAATTGTCAAGTGTGGTATATAGATCTATCTCCATCAGTTTCCTGACACAATATGATAATTTGGTTTTCACCCTTTGTGTGCGATTTTCATGAGATTTCAATCATAAACACTCTACTGTGTATTACTTAATTTTTTAAATTCTAAGGATCAAAAAGAGAAGATTTATAAATTTCAAATGTTTTTCCGCACAATTGGATCAGAATTGTCTATTTTGTTACCATCCTTATGATTTTTCCGACGAATAAGATCAATATTGTAGAGAGGGTTTTGCCAAATTCGTATCATTAATGTACGTATGTTACTATGGACTTCATTTTCAATCTGACATTTGGTACCTAACAAGGGGGGAAAGGTTTTAAAAGTGATTGAATGCTAATACAGACATTAAGTACTCATTATTGTGCCACCAAAACAAATATCGCAATTCTTGTCGAAAATATGGGCCGAAAATGGTGAAAAAATAAAGACAAAAAAATGAATTTTTCGACATTTTGAGGCAGTAGATGCAGTTTTTTTTGGGTTAGTTTATATCTCCTAGTTCATAGCTACAAATGTGCCGAAGACAGGAAAACAAAATTCCGATTGGTTTCCGAGATATAGCCTTTAGAAGTATTGCATGTTCTTCGGAAAAATTAAGTTTTAGCCAAAATATACATGAGGCAATAAAATCCGAACAGCAGCTAAACTAGCAAAGCCCAGATAAGAGTTTGCTAGTTTCGATAAGTACCTCGAGGAATTTCACATGAGAAGTTGTTTGCATTGTATGTGTTGCACTGTGTAATTTGTTAGTCACTGCTGCGTAGTTGTCCATCTATTTTATAAAGATTACTGCTTGAAAACGTAATATGTAAATGTTTCTTCGTTTCGCATTCTTATCAGAAGTAACTGTTATTGGAATACTCGTATATTTTCAGTTGCTTCGAACTGTTTTATCTCGACCTTTATAATTCACCATATGTCCTTTGATATCCTGTTTGTAAGTGTTGTTCATTGCATTTTGAAAAGCGTTATTACAGTGGAGTATAGCACATATAATCTTACAAACGGGATCATTCAGTGACATTTGCTTGGTTCTCACTATAGCTGAATTTCATATTTTGGCATATTTCTTCGAATTTGTTTTTATAGTATTTGCATTTTTTATAAATTGGTTACCATTTCAGGCTAATAAACGGAAAAATATAACGTCGCCACTATCCATGTCGGCAAATGCTTTCATATCATCAGTATCAATGTCGAATACGTTTCCATTTTGTTTAGTATATATATCAACGAAACTCAAGAAGTAAGTATAAGTTCTACCAAAACTTCGAAGTTAGTAGTCAGTATTAGTATTTGAACTGGTGTTAACTTTGTGTCATCGTCAATATCGCAAATCGGAAATTTTCCCAGGCCGTAGTCACTACCAACAATTACTCTCCTCAATTACTTCCACACGCTGAAAATTTTTTCCATTTTTGTTGTTTGGATACAAATATAACGTGTTGGTAGCTTGTCGTATTGTCGTAAATATACGATACTTGTGTCCAAACACATTATGTTTGCTATTCAATATAACAAGTTTATAATATATTCATTTGTGACCCAAATGTGGGGTTGTTTGTGAAAAACTGTTGAAACCAAAAAAGTGAAAGACAATAGAGAAACACAAATAAGCAGATCTTCTGTTCAGGTAAACAATGCTTACAAACATATACATAATATGTTGCAGGGGCCTTTATTTTTCTGCGTGCAAATGCGTCGTATGAAAATATACCGTTGACGTCCACGGGGACGCCGGTTTTTTAATGATCCGTGTCTCATTTTGTTCACAGGTCTTGTGACTTTAGGATAAACTAATATAACTTAACACTTTTTGGCGTTTCTTGCTTTTTTAATAATAAAAATTTTTAATAGTTTAAGCAAAAAAATATTTTTTTACCATTCTTTTTTTTTATAACTGCGAAACTGTTGATTACATTAACAAATAGTTTAGGAACGGATTAAAGGTATTGAAATTAAAAATTTTTCTAAATTTATTCGGACAAAATCGTACACGTCGTTATCGAGTAATGATGACATATACACAAAAATTTTCATTTATAAGACACAAAGTGGGCTTTGTGAGCTATTTAGGGTAACTAGACACGTTAAGATTGTAACGGGCCGCCATCTAACGTTTTTTTTTAACTAGTGCTTATTTCGTGAATGGTAACACTTAGCTCATGTCTGATTTGACAGATAATTAGTTTTATCCTTCCGCTGAACGAATATGGTTGTGTATACGCTTGAACAACGCTGGGAAATATTGCGACATTACTTTGAAAATCATGGTAATGTTGCAGATGCCGATTTTGCCAAAAAAATCATCTTTTCAGATGAAGCTCATTTTGATCTTGGCGGGTATGTAAACAAGCAAAATTGTCGCATTTGGGGCAGAGAAAACCCGCACGCATACATTGAAAAGCCGATGAACCCAAAACGAGTCACTGTTTGGTGCGGATTTTGGTCCACAGGCATAATTGGGCCATTTTTCTTCGAAAATGAGCAAGGAGTGGCCGTTACAGTCAATGGCGATCGTTATCGGGCCATGTTGAACGAATTTTTGTTCACAAAAATTGAGGAGGCGGATATTGACAACATTTGGTTTCAACAGGACGGCGCTACGTGCCACACAGCCGAAGCTACACTCGATGTTTTGCGCCCTGTTTTTGAAGATCGCGTTATCAGCCGCAGAGCTGATGTCGTTTGGCCACCTCGGAGCTGCGATTTGACACCGTTGGATTTGACACCGTTTGTGGGGTGCCCTCAAAGATAAGTGTTACGCCGACAAGCCAGAGACAATTGACTCTTTAAAGGACAATATCGTCAAGCCATTGGTGAAATACAGCTGAACACAATCGATAACTTGCTTAAAAATTGGACCGATGGTGTAGGCTACTGCATGGCCAGCCGAGGCAGCAATTTGAATGAATTTATGTTCCATTATTAACCGGAAGGATTGTACTTTCAAATAAAAAAAGAAATTTGAGAAAATATTCAGTAGTTTTTTTTATAGCATTTTCAAAAAAAAAGAAGTTATTTGGCGGACCCTTTATTAATATGTTTAACAAAGTTGTTCAGCTTTATCATGGCTATAATTTTGCTAAACATTGTTTGTGAAAAATTTGGAGTATCTTGCAGTTATGCTGAAAAAAGTGAAAAAAATGTTTTTTTTTTCAAAAAAAGTGAAAGAAAATCTGAGAATTGGTCAAAATCGATTTTTTCAAATATTTTGCTCGATACAGACATATTTTATGGGTACAGATCTACTCAGTAGACTTTCCTCTAAACGATACAATTCACTAGAAAGTTGATACAAAAATTTCATGCCGAAAACTACAAAAGTGCAATTGGTTAGAAGACATTTTTTTTTTCAAAATATTGTACATTTTAAAAAGCCTACATTCAATCTTGCAAATCTGAAAAAGAAACATTAATATTGCTACACGCTGAAAAAAACGGCTCCTGTAACGTTATGCAGGAAACATGTATATGTTTGGAACATACAACTTTTTACGTGCAAGCATTGTTTTCATGAACTGAATATATGCTGCCTGGTTGTTTCTTTGTTGTCTGCCACATTTTTTGATTGCAGCAGTTTTCAACAAACAAGTCTATATTTGGTGCGCAAAAACATATAGTATAACATATTAATCATTGTGTTTCCAACAAGTAATATTGAATAACAAACACAATGGGCTTGGACACAAGTATACTATATTTGCGACAAGCTACAAACACTTTATGTTTGAATCCAAACAACAAAAATGACAGCATATGCACTGGTAGAAAATGTTTGTTCTCTTTTTTGAGGGATTTTTTAGCATGGGGTCTTAGAATACTGCGCTTAATATTGAACTTAGTCCTAAATTGTGTCACTGTACTTTAAGACAAAATGAAATGTTGTTCGGTGTAATAATGTACAACTCGAACATTTTAATGAGTATTTTGAAATAGTAAGTAACAGAGTAGTAATGATATTTTTGAAATCCAGTTGTGATTATTGTCCATACTTTTCTGGAATTATCGTATTGTTTAGCCTCTTATTGTAATGTGGATCTAATTAGGTTGAGACACGATCGGTAAACATAGCGGGTATCTTGCGAGCACTGGAACTCTTTTGTTGTATAAATACCCTTTATAAAAACCGCGCTCGTTCCACAATATTGTAAAATGTTTTGGTTAATACTCTCGACATTCAACGTATCGTATATGGTGAGAATTAGTGTACGAGTATAGAAAAACAAACTTAACTAAACGAATTTACCACACATGCAGGTAGGCAGCATGAAACACTTTGGTTGCAGCCTTAAGAAGCTTATGCTGCCGATACGGCTGTTGAATTTGTTGATCATCATGATGATGTTGATGATCACGGTGATGCTACTTTCCAGGGGCCACATCACCTACCTACCGACCGACCAGTGGTTGCAATATTAACATACAAAACAAACAACAAAATTAAGATAAACAACAGTTTGTGTAGTCGCGACTGACGCATCAGCATCAGCAGCAGCAACAGCAACATATGTGGCATCATCATCAACATTTGCTTCATTGTCGGGCATTATGCATTAACTTGAGTTATAACAATTATGCTGTAATGTGATCTCTTTCTTGTCTTGCGTTTTTGTGTTGTTTTCTGGCGACGAATATGGGCTTTTTTTATTAAGTGGACGACGATGATGATGAGAACTGGGTTTAAATGCCCAGACCAACTAAACCAGATCATCACACACAAAAATGCTGTAACTTTTACTCGACTCTGCATATGGTAATATACCCAACAACAGCAAAAAAATTTTTCTTTTTTGTTATTTTTTTGTGCCTTTAAATGTTGTTGTTGTTTTTGTGTCTTAAGGTATTTGTTTTGTTTTTGTTGAAAGAAGTTAAATAAATACAAAAAATTATCTCTTAAGATATTTTTTTTTCATTTGTCGTCGTCCAACTTCTTCGTCATGTTTCTACATGATGCGTGACTTTTATGTCAATTTTAAATGTTGTAAATGATGATGAAGATGACGAAGTCAACGTGAACGTTAACATTTCCAAAGGGTATCACTTTTCTTATTCCCATTCCAATTTAAAAGTGTAACAGCAACAAGTGTCAAATGCTTCAATAAACACCGACCACTGGCCACTGTGCCCATTCCAACAGTTGACCAACATTGTGCGCTCCTCTGTTTAGGTTAAATGGGTCGCTCTAGCAAACGTAATATTATGCATAGATTGTAAAATTAAATGAAAAACCATATAAATTTATTGAAATATAAATAAAATTAATTATAAAATACAAACTATAATCGAAAACGGTTATAGAGATACACGCAAAGAAAAATTGCGTTCCACTCAGAAAAATTTTAGGCAACTAAACGTCGTATAAGGACATTATTTGCGGCAAACGAATATTTATATTTGCGAGAAAATTAAACCTTTGTCAACTTGGTAACACATTTAACTAAAAAACGGGAGTTGTCGAGTGGCTCCGGTTCAAATCCTCATGGAGCCAATAAATTTTGGATATTTTTTGAAGTTGTAAATATTTTGTGTGCTATGGCTAGCGGCTGGCTCTTGTACATGAGAACGTGTGTTCGATCCCTGCTCTGACCAAGTTACATTAATGACAACACTATCGAGTACTTAGCCATGAAAATGCTTTTCAAAATACCGTTCGGATCCAGTGTAAAACTCTAGGTTCCAATCAGTGAGTGAAAAACTAGAAGCCGCACATCTCACTGCTTGTGAGAAGGTATCCCCAATTCCTTCATGGCATGTAATGGGAAAAGGTTTTTGGAACGAAGTTCCTTATTGCACGTTGCGGGATGGGGGTTAAATGAAAAAAAAATTAAACAACTTTTTTTTTTAACACTATTATGCTACAACCCAGTATTATCAACTATATTGGGTACTTTAACTTTGGTTTGTGTCTACACTAACTAAATGCCTCACATATGTTGGGAAAGTTATTGTTTAATAGGAAGTTTTCTAGGTGGAGCCTGTAACCAATATTTAGTATATGTATATTGTAGTTTTGAATCCAATAAATAGTAACATTAGAAAATCCAAAGTGCAAGAAATTTAAAAAAGAAAATTTTCTTAAATAAGTGCATTTTCTTACAAAAAGTAAATTTTCTCAAAAAAAAAAAACATATTCATATTCTTAAACAAAGTACCTTTTCTTAAAAAAAATACCTTATGTTAAAGAAGTACCTCTTGCTTAACATTTTCTTACAAAAAGTACATTTTCTTACGAGGTTGCTATTTATATTTCGGGAAGTGGTACTACTAGTGTTCCCACACGCAAACTGGAACTTCCATTGGAAAGATGACAATTTTTTAGCATAAATATACATGGAATGTTACACTTACTAGCATTATTTTTGGAACGAAGTTCTTTATCGTACGTTGCGGGATGGAGGCTAAATGAAATAAAATTTACCAACTTTTTTAACACCCTTATGCTACGACCCAGTATTATCAACTATATTGGGTACTTTTTGTTTGGTTTGTGTCTAGACTAACATATGTTGGGAAATTTCTTGTTTAATGGAAAAGCAAATTTTTTTTTTAAAAATCTTGTCCATATTTTTTTTGTTTATTTTAAATGGTAGAGAAATACACGCAAAAAAATTAAGTTGTATTTGCCAGACATACATTTGTGCATTCTTTGCTAAACAATTGATATCCAAACAGATTGAAATTGTTTCATTTGAGGATAACACTGTGCAAGTTTTTGAAAAAAGTATTGGAAAACATGTGCGGACTCAACGGATTTACACTAATTCGGGCCTTACGAATCGAACTGCATCATTAGTTTTTTGGAGTATAAAGATGGTTTCATACAGAATGTTGTTTTTAAATTCTTACTCAGAGACTGCGATTTAGAGCTCATTTTTTGGGACAAGTTTATACATATGTCACCATTACTCGAGAACTCCTCATCCTATTTTGTTTCAACAAATGTAGAAAAATTAACACTTTGCAATACCTTTAATCTATACCTACACTATTTTCCAAGATAACCAACGGTTTCGCGGTTATAAATAAATTTATGCAGAAAAAATTATAATTTTTTGCTTAAAAAATTAAAATTGTGTATGAATTTTTTTTTTAAAACTATCATTATAGTGCAAAACACTAATCATTATAGGGTGAAAAATACTAAAAAGTTCGATTCGTAGCACCGGAATTAGTGTAAATCAGTTGAGTCCATTTCTGTTTTTTTCGACATGCACAGTGTAATTATTCGGAAAGTGAGATCGCTGGATTATCTCTAAAAACATGAACTTCCCCTAATTTAAGTAATATGCCATCCGTTTGAAATCGGTGTAAAAGTGTTGGTCCCAATCAGTTTGTCTGAAAATAGAAAACGTACAGCCTTAGAGAAATAGAGCAGAATTTCCATCCCTCTCTTTAGGTTCTCTCGATGACGACGAGGTAGTAGGCCATTTCATCGTGTTCGAGTTGCTGTTGAATTTTACTCTTTGGTTGGACATAAAACGGACAGAAATAAACGGGGAATGCGTATTTTCGTTCGATGCAACCTAGATAAAACATAATTTAGCTGTCATTAGAATCAATCAAACGCTATTTAAACTTAGTTTGCTGCATGGTTTGCTTCTGGTTGCTTGTTGCTCTCTCGCCTATCCACTCTGCTTTTCCGACCACATAGTCGATCCGCCCCTGGTACAGCTCACTGATTCCTCTCTCTACCCAGACCATTCACGAGTAAAACGACAGACAATAGATGGAATTAGAATTTGTTGCTTCGTGTGGGGTGTACTAACCAATTCCCAGTTACGTCAGAAAAGTGTCGCGTTATATATACTCTTTGTCCCCACAAACCTTACTTAGAATTATCACAAAACTAAATATCTGAAAAATTGTCTCCAATCAATCATAGTAAATTTTGAAAATCCCAATATTCCAACATTTCCGAAATGGCTTTGAATACGTTTCCCAGGCTAATCGAACATTAAAAGCTACACCCACAAAACATTTTCATTTGACACTAGACAAGACAAGGCGAGACAACCTTTTCGGGGATTTCTATCATTAATAATTGCAGCGGTTGCCCATGGAGCAAGTACTAAACGTATATATGTACGTGTAAGTGCATCACTGGAATCACCACATCTCGTTGCATGCCTCAAATTAAGAGAACACAAACAACGCATTTACAAAGGCAGACGGATGGGCGGACGGACGTTCAGGCAGACAATGAAATATAGACAAAGAAGTTCGATTTTGAACAGCCTCTCAGCCATTTACAATACAAATGAAGAGAAAAAAACGCCTAAAGGAAAATCTAACGAATTAGAAGCCAAAGATGAAGAAAGAAAAAAAAAAAAAACACTGAAAAGAATTCTGAGTGATTGCATGACGTTGATAAAGTCCGTTACCACTTTAGGAACAACACAAAAATGTTGTTAAACATTATAAAGCAACAGCAATTGCAACAACAACAACAACGAAATGTGGGTGAAACAAAAACATTAAACATGTATGGCACTACAAAAGGGGCAGGGGAAGAAAGGGTCTCCAACATCTAAGCAACATCTAGGCAACATCCATACAACACATTTGGCGCATGTCAATGCTGTGTTGGAAAACTCCAACATAAATTTCATACGAGTACGATCAGTCAGTCGTTACTAAGATACAAAATACATGTATGTCTATACATATGTATGTGCCTGGTAGTAGGAGTCTGTGGTTTGAAATAAATGCTGTTTTTTGTAAGGTTAGATTGCAGATTAGAAAGACACACACGGCAGAGACCCTTTGGTACGAGAGTACAACAAGTATCGTGAACCATCTGCATCATGCCTTTAGCAGCAGCCTTTCTAATGTATAACTAAAATCAACTTATTACCCGGCACATGTGTTGCATCCTGCAAAGTCATTGACATTAGAAGGAGGATGAGAAGCAAAACACACCGATTTCAGCAGCTTGAAGAAGTGGCAACAATTTCGAAGTAATCAAAGAAAAGAAAATGGTTCATCTAATTTATCAACACTTTCCAGTGACAATAATGCGAAGTGATTCTAAAGGAATCGCTTTTTCAGCAATTCCTAAAACTCACAATATGCATACTAACCGCTTCCATAGAAGCAGTTCTAGAACACTATCAAATGTACGTCCATAAAGAAGTCCTACAGCATTATCAAACCTAAGCAAATAATGTGTTTCTTCATAAGTTCAATTCCATCTATTTTAGAGCCTGCTTCCTTAGATAATTTTTTTGCTGGATTAAGGATTAAACTCGAGCAATTGCTCTGCATGAGATCATGAAACAAAAAAAAAGTCACATGAGGTGTCAAGGAACGAAGTTCCTTTCGCTATATATTATGTACTAGATAGTTCCAACACGCCTAAGGCGCCCGTTGAAAAATACGATTATTTAAATGGATCTTTAAGAAAAGATGCTTTTTGCAAAATGATAAACTTTTTTTAAGAAACATGTTTTTTTTGTTATAGAATGTATTTTTTTTTAAAAAGTATATTTTTATGTCCTTCTTGTAAGAATATGAATTAAATATTCCCGAATAGGTCCTTTTTTAAAGAGAGGTACTTCTTTTATTAAAAGCTACTGTTTTTTTTAAGAAATGGTAGCATTTTTAAGAAGAGGTACTTTCTGTAAGAAAAAGCCATAAGAGTATGATTTTTTTTTTTTACAAAAAAGTACTTTTTAAGACAGACACTTTTTAAAAAAGTGGTGCTCTTTTTAGGAAAAGGGTTTGTTTTTAGGAAAATTTACTTTACTTACTTATCTCAAGAGAAGAAAAGAAATGGTATTATTTTATTATTAAAAAAAGGAATTTTTTAAGAAAAGGAATTTTTGTAAGAAAATTTATTTTTTTAAGAGAAAGTATTTTTTTGAAAAAAAGTTTTTTTTAAGAAATGGATTTTTTTTAAATTGGTCCTGTTTTCAAGAAGAGGTACATTTTTAAGAGTAGGTACTTATCCCAAGAAAAGTCATTTTGTTTCACAAAATCGGTGTTATTTAAAGGAAAGGTAGTTTTTTAAGAAAAGGCAATTTGTTGTACGAAAATGTACTTTGTTAGGAAAAGGTACTTATATTAAAAATAATTAATTTTTTTAAGAAAAGGTACTTTTTGTTCGAGCGTTTGGTCGTTTCTTTTTAAAAATTATTTTACTTTTGGAGAATTTTTATTTTTATAGACTTGTAATTCCTTTTAAGCTGACAGATCGGGTTTTTTAGTTAGTGAAAAAAGTGTACACACCGCCGCGACTAGGATTCGAACTCACATTCGCTGGACGATCGGTTCGATATATCATGACCATCATTTTCAGCAGCGTCTAGATCATTAACGTCTTACTCTTACTTACTTTTGGGTGAAACATTTCAACTGTTACCGTAAGCGTTGAGTACGTGTAGCAATCGAAACAAACAGCTTGCACTTTTTTCCTTCGTTTGTAGGCTTTCCACAAAAAAGCGTTGGTTCAATTTAGGGTACACCCACAAAAAAAAAACAACCGAATTAAACTTATCCGAGTTTATGGGTTTTCACAACTACTTTAGATGTCATTACAACCGAATTCGAGGTTGTCACAACCGCAGTAGAGGTTGTCACAAGTTATTTGATTTTGCTTCAACCAAATTTCAGTAGTGATCACTAAATTTAGTCGCGACAACTTCAATTCGGTTATGGCAATTCTGTGGCAGCTGCCGAAATTACATTTGTTACAATTTATTATGGGTTGAAAGAAATGAGGCCATGACTGAGAAATTGTTGAAACGTTTCTATGTCATCCTGATACACCCTGCATACATTTGTGCCGGGACTTCCAATTCATTACATCGAATTGTAGGAGAAGACAACAAACGAATGCAATGGTTGGCGCGCAGTTTCAGTTAGGACAACCACAATCAAAATAAAAGATTTCGTTACACAAGTCAATGAAGCATCAGTTTCAGCACCGTCTTGATTGTGGAAGTTATTTTGTTATAAAGTTATTTTATTTCACAAAAAAGTACTCTTTAAGGAAAAGGCAATTTGTTGTAAAAAAATGTACTTTGTTAAGAAAATGTACTTATTTTTAAAATAAGTACTTTTTTAAGAAAAGATACTTTTTGTAAGAAAATTTACTTATTTTAAGCAAAGGTATTTTTTAGGATAAGGTATTTTTTTAATAGAAGGTACTTTGTTAAAGAATATGAATAGGTATTTTTTGGAGAAAATGTACTTTTTATAAGAAAAGGAACTTATTTAAAAAAATTTTCTTTCACTTTGGCTTTTCTAAATTTACTTTTTATTGGGCTCAAACTCCAATATATACTAAATATTAGTTACAGGCTCCACCTAGAAAACTTCCCATTAAACAAGAAATTTCCCAACATATGTGAGACATCTAGTTAGTCTAGACACAAACCAAAGCAAAGGTAAACAATATATTTGATATTAGTGGGTTGTAACTTAATAGTGTTAAAACAAAAGTTGTATAATTTTTTCATTTAGCGCCCTTCCCGCAAAGTGCGACAAGGAACTTCGTTCCAAATAAAAAATACTCAAAGTACACTGATAGAAAAACTCGTTGTCGTGGGGATGAAACTTGTTCATTATTTAAATTGCGTCAACGAATAGTTCCGTAAATCGCACAATTTTGTCATCACTTCAACGAAATATGTATAACATATAAGTTTTAGAAGTTGTTTTTTTTAACGTTCGTCATTAGCTCAATGTTATACAGTAAGTATGGAATATATTCAATGTAGAGATTGTCTAAAAATAAAGATTTCAATAATAAAAAATTTAAAATGTTTGGGATTCAAATTATTGTATACGAGGGCGGTCCCAAAACTAGCCGTCCTAACAAAGAAGACACAAAAAAGTTTGGCAACAATTTTCTTCAATATAATCTCCTTTTAGATCAATACACTTTTTCCAGCGATATTCAATAGCTTCGATACCCTGCACATAGTAAGAACTGTCAAACTCCTTTAAATAGCCATCAACCGCAGACTCCAACTCTTCATTGCTAGCAAATTGTTTATCACCGAGCCATTTTGTCAAGTTTGGAAATAGTAAATAGACCGAGGGAGCTAAACTTAAAGAATAAGTTGCGTGAGGAAGCAATTCGATCTTGAATTCATTAATCTTGTCAATCGAAATAAAGGATGTGTGAACTGGAGCATTGTCTTGACGAAACATCACTTCCATTTTCGCCAATTGCGGCCATATTCCCACAATTTCTTGACTAAAACGCTGCAATAAGTTAGCATAATCTTCGCCGTTGATGGTTCTTCTTTTCGGAAGATTATCAATAAAATTGATCCCATGCGCATCCAAAAAAAAAAAAAAAAACGGACGCCATGACCTTGTCCGCAGATGGAATCGTCTTCACCCCCTTTGGACACAATTCTCCCATTCCATTCCACTGCTTTGACTGTTCCTTGGTTATAAATCGACGCTAAACTTCGGTTTTTTTGCGGTGAAACATTGCCAAACACTTTACTGAAACATTATCACGACGCTGTTTTTGCTCTATTGAAAGCAAGCGCGGCACCCATCTTGCGCACAGTATTCTCATCTTCAAATCTTCGGTCAATATACGATGCGTAGCATTTTTTGAAATGCCTATCATTTCATCTAGATCGTGCAATACGAGTACCATTTTGTAAATTTTCTTAACCGTGTGTGGCGTGGACACCTCAATTGGTCGACCACTACGGTGTTCGCCTTGGCAGTTCGTACGGCCTCGTTTAAACTCTCAGACCCAATATTTTACAGTCGTAAACGAAAGAGCATGTTTAAGAGTTATGTTTACATATTCAAATAAAAATACTAAACAACTGGACGCCTTGAAACTTAAAACATATGTGTTATAACGTTGCCACTTTTCACCAAAATATTTTTTTTTTCAAACTACTTGGGCCATCTATACGTCCAGTCGGCTAGTTTTGGGACTTGTTTCAATATTTTCTGGCACTGTGTCTAGCACTTAAAGCTGCTGAAACAAATATGTTGCCATACCGAAGCAGTCATTTGTGCGACGAAACTATTTACAACGCTGATTTTACTCTACTAATATTTAGTACTTTTTTTTACATCTTTGCAAAAATACATGGACATAAAATAGACAGACGCAAGTATGAAATAATATAAAATTAAAATTTTTTTTTCGAAATATAACAATTAGGAGCAAATATAAAATGGGTTAGATGATGGTATTGATGTTAATGTTCATAGATCATAAATAAATGAATTCCTATTACACAGTGATATAAAAAAGAATGAAGTACAAATGACTGAGAAGTGAAACTATTTTTCTTGTAGGTGTAGTCGAGTAAAACAAGAATTCATTTGTGAAATTTCCTAAAATGTTGTCTTACGGGTTAAAAACCGGGTTTTCGAACCGTTTGCGGTTATAAGGCTGTAACTTACGTAATTACCAATCACTGAGTGTAAAACTTGAAAGCGCACTGCTCACTGGTTGTGAGAGGCTTACCCTAATCACCCTATGGGATATACTGGGAAACCATATTTTTATAGATGACCTCAATATTAAGCTGCACTTTCGCCTTCCCGAATATAACACAGGCCTTTGGACAGAGGTTGAGGTGACAACGGTATATGTGAGATGAATTAATAGATGAAATAGATCAAGGCGATACCACGGCGATGGTTGAAATCGCAAACGGCACAGGAATGCAAGAGATGAACCAAATCTTCAGAATTTTCGGCCTAGGGTTATATGGAATGCCCTGGGGGAAGGATATGACAGATGAGCTGACCAGAAATGCCTACAACCAGAGGACTGTAAGTTTAGATTGTTCACTGGGAGTGGACATCAACATCGAATTGAAGAAACCGGCGTAAATGAAAGCAGGGCGTGTAAGGAGGGCCCCGAAACAATTTCTCAATTTTCTCCAAATACGCAAACACAGTTTGTATGATTTCAGGGCGACGAAATTGAACTCTGAGGAAATTTCTGTAAAATTGTGTCAGTTTAAAACCTAAAGTATAAAAAATAAAATTTTGTAAAAGGAAATAAATAAATATAGGAGAACCAACTCATAGGAAAATAATTCAACATTCAAACTTAGTTTTCTATCAAAATATATTGTTTCCAAACCACTGTTCCCTATATGGTTCCTGAGATACCCGAATAAGTTATCGAAACTGTTCAATCGCTTGTTGATGTTATTGTCGCCATCGTTGTCGTCGTCACTTATGTTTGGGTGTAATTAACGTCGAACATCGATGACAAGCAATTTGTGAACATTTTCCACTCATTTAACAAAAGCGCCAAAGAAAAATACTTTTGTAATATTGAACGGCCTTTGTGCATTGTAATATATTTACAGTATTGTACTTTTTAAGGGAAAAATTTAAAAGGCCCTTTCAAGAAAGGTGGCCTTTTTGAAGAAGAACCTTTCTCCTTACACCTTAAAGTTGCTGCACTTATTTCAAATTCCAGAGTACATCTTCTCATTTCTAATTGAAGAGTACGTTATCTGTACTTTCCCGAAGTGGTCAATATTACTTCGAACTTCCCTTGGTTCGCTGGAAGAAGGCAACATGGAAAGTATGAATTTTTCTTACCGTCTAAAAGATGTAGTACTTTATTTAAAATCCCCTCTCTATATTAAGATACGTAAGAAGTCTTTCTTTTGTATCTTCGAAAATAGGCACATTCTTTTCGAATGCCTTCCAGCAGATATATTTTAGTATAAGGACAATTGAAACGGCTCCTTCTTTGTCTCAATATAAATTCATTGCGAAGGCATTCTGGAAGGCCTTCCTCATTACTTCTTTGATTAAACCGTTTTTTATTATTTTTTGGAGAATATCTATTAATAAAAGAAACCGTAAAAGCCCCTACGCGGTGCGGCAAAAGTCCGCCGTGTGTGTTCATTCTACAGATTATCAACAAAATGCATTCTGGAAGGCCTTCCACAGTATTTCTTAGAAACACCTTCTACTATAAAGCTTTGAATATAATACCTAAATAGGCCTTCCTTCAATTTTTAACATTCAATGGATTTTATTAAAGGTGAAAGACCCTACTCTTGTACAAATATAAGATAATCACCGAATACCGCACGGTGCGATGTTTTGATTTTTTTTTCGGGGTTTTTTGAATGTTAATTTCTGACCGAATTTTGTTACTTTATATATTAACATATATTCAACTCAAATGTTAAAATGATCCTGCTCTATGGATGTGAGTCGTGGGTGCTCACGGATGAGCTGTCGCGTAAAGTCCAGACCTTTGTCAACAGCTGTCTACGGAAAATTCTGAGAATTTGGTGACTCAACATCATAACTAACGAGGACCCACAGCTTTCGTCAAACGAAACCTCACTGGACATGCCGGTAAAACAATGCCGCTTCAGATAGCTTGGACACACACTACGCGAAGAAGACGATGAAATTTGCCGCCATGTACAATGGTGGAACCCCCAGGGTTCAAGAAGTCTAGGCAGACAAAGAACGTCATGGCGCCGCACGAACATCTCGAACAGCGTATTCGTGCTAAAGTCCTTTATTTCCCTAGACGAAGTAAAACCTTTTGGTAATTTGCAAGAAGAGTAAAAGATAGTTCTTCCTCTATCCCAACTCTTGTTAAAGATGATATAACATTCACTGAACCGGTTGATAAAGCTAATCTCCTGGCTGAAATGTTTGCAAGTAATTCTTCCTTGTCGGATAGCAATCAACCACTCCACGTGATCAATTACGTATCTTGTTCCATGCCCAAGATATTTTTTGGAACGCGATGAGTTAGAAAGGTTCTTGCGAATCTCGTCGTAAATAAATCCCCGGCCCGGATGTCATATCTGTACTGGTCTTGACGCTGCTATGTCCAGTGCGTAACCTGTTCAACCTTTCACTCTATGTGGGAGTCTTCCCAGCGCGTTGGAAGGTTTCTAAAATTACCGCCCAATTGCAATTTGTTCCGCGCTCTCGAAGGTTATGGTGAGCATGGTTAACCACAATCTTGTGAAATATCTTGAGTCCAATGACCTTCTTAATGATCGATAGTATGGCTTCCGTAGAATGAGATTTAGTGGAGACCTGATGGCGTTCCTTTCAGAACAGTGGATTCGATCCATCCACCGGCTTGGTTAGAGTAAGATAGTGGCTCTTGATATTTCCAAGGCCTTTGACAGAGTATGGCACGATGCACTATTGTGAAAGCTCGCTGCTTTTGGTTCGATAACTGCACTCGATTTATTACGAGAGATCGCACTATACGAGTTGTTGTAGATGGAGTTTCATCCGACGATCATAAATTGACTGCAGGTGTACCACAGGGCTTTGTTGTTTCTTCTTCTCTTTTTCTTATTTTCATTGACGATCTCCTGGGTCGGACTGTGAATACAATCTACTCTTTTGCGGATGACAGTCATCTCTGTAATTCTTATTCATTCGACCGTAGGCCATGTCTTCAAGAGATTGAAGTCAAACGCCGGACGATGGTGTCCATTGTTGAATGGGGTCGAATGAATAGAGTAGATTTGAATACGGTTAAGGCCCAGTGTTGTTTGTTGTCGCATAATCGGATTGCTGACCCAGGTGTGTCTTTATTGTCTATAGACGGTGTGCATATTGATGAATCAGACGCTCTTGATGTTCTGGGCATGAAAATACAGTGTGATGTCCGTTGGGCAAAGCATGAAATACTTCACTCCAGTTGATCTTCTTAATATCTACAACACCTACATTGAGCCAAAGATGGAATATAACTCCCATAAATGGGCAGGTACTCTTAGGACATCTTTGGAGCTTCTCAACCATGTCCAGAGAAGAGCGACGATGTTGATAGGAGACAGTAGGGTATCCAACTATACTGCCTCCCTTGAGCATCGTCGAAATATGGGTTGCGTGTCGCTGTTCTATCGATACTTCCATGGTATGTTTTCCTCGGACATCCGTCAACTTATGCCAGACGTGAGGATATTTAGCCGAAGTACGCGGCTTTCCAGGAACTCTCATCCGTTATTTATCGAGTGACCGGTTGCCCCCACTACACACTATAGACAAAATTCGTTTTTCAGCCGTACAGTCCATATGTTGAATAAACATCCGGCTAGTGTATTTCCCACCTATTGTTACATACAAAGATCCTAGGCAAATGTTAACAGGCACTACTCCTTCTTTCCACCCACCACTACCTCCAATTTCCTTCGCCAACACAATGCACAATAGCGGCATCCCCTGAGCGTTGGTTTGAAATGGATATACCTATACAAAGTCGTATGAAAAACTTTACATATGCGAATTAGTATCAATCGAATATCAACACGTACTGAAAAGCTCAATTATTCCAACACAAGAACGGAAAGCTTTTCTCCTCCTTGTTCTTCTTCTCCCCCCTCCTTCACGCAAGGAAGGAGTGCGTTGAGGTTAAGTTTATTTTATAACACTCAGTGTTGTATTTTCACTGTGGGAATAATTTTTAAACCATCAAATATTTCTAAACATTATGAAGAATTTTGCTATGCAAAAATGTAAAAGGACTAGTTTAGGGAGAGTTCCAACCAAACCAATTCCGTATGAAACTACATGCATGTGGTAGTAAATTTTTTGCGCTCTGTTTTTTTGTACTTCATCAAAATGTTATTTTATAGCCGCAAAGGCATCCCACCTGTGACTCTGAGTCATCAGTTCAATTTGTTGCCCATATTTCCTAAACAGATAGAAATTTTGTATTACATCCTTCAGCAATATTAAAGGTCCTAGAATGATTGACAATTCTCATAAAGGCTCCAATAAAAAAATTACACTAGAGTTGGGGAAATCTATGGAATATTAAAAAAAATATTTTTTTTTATTTTGTCCGATTTTTTGCTATACAGACCAAATGGTCGAAATCTCACAATCACCGTCTTCTCAATATTACTCACGACGTTGAAAAATACATTAAGTACAAAAAGTGAGTACAACAAAAAAAACATGTTTCTTGGTTTTTAGCCTCTATATGTTTGTCACTCGGTCCAGGAACAACACAATCGCAATATTGTTGATACGTGAATTTGTAAAATATACTAAGTATCAAAGTTGACATATATCAAGCAAAAATAAGTGAATTATTGGAGGAAACAATTTTGTATTTGCTGTGCCAATATTTGTCACATGGTCGAGAAAACACAATCATTATCTCCCGTAAAATTGTTGTTCGGAATATTATGTCGCATTTAGACCGCAGTTTAACGCAGCCAGGTTAGCGATAACCTTCTTCTCTAATCTTTGCCGTTCACACCACCCAGTTTGGGATTAAATTGACATTTCAGGTGGCACCTCCGTGCTTAAACCAACTCCGCGTCGAGGTAAAAAGATCGCAGACGGCGGCACAACAGAAAAATTAAATTGACTACTATTGATTTTGTCAGTTTTTCCACAAATTTGGAATGATTTTGAAATAACTGAACCTTTAAAATAGGATCAGTGGTTCAAACCGGAACAATCGATAAAATCCGCCCATATATAAACCATTAAGAACGATATATCGGCGGCGGAGTGAGCTTTAAACAATTGTTGGTTGCGGCAACGCGTCTGGAAATTTTCGATGGGCTCCCGTGTGTCAAACAGTTGATTTTTTGTGTATGTTGTTTTTACGGTTGCAGTTTTTGGTAATAAACAGTGTTGTCTCGTAGTGTACCCCAGTTTAAATTTAGGTTAAAAATTGAATTTCAGTTTCTACAGATTAAAATTGTCTGGGTAATCTTCTGGGTTTGCGTGGATTAACGGAGTTAATCTTAGAAGTGTGTTAATCTTGGTTGGTGTAACTGCCGTATTACACCACTCATTTTTAGATGGCATTGGCATTTCAGTTGGCAACTTTGTGCCCAGACCAATTTAGAGGAACTTCGTGCCGAGACAAAATTATCAAGGACGGCGGCACAACAGAAAAATTAAATTTTTCTTGGGTTTGGCAGGTTTGTAGAAATTTGTGATGTTTTTTTAAAATAAATGAAACTTTAAAATTGGATCAGTTGGTCAAATCGGAACAATCGATAAAATCGGTTCCCATTTTAAACCAAAAGGAACCAATATATTGGCGGCAACGTGAGCTTCAAAAAATTGCTGGCGGCGGCGGCGCATCGGAAAATGTTGTCAAAATTCTGGTTGCTCGACCTCACAAAAATATAATCCTTTTTTAATAGAACTTGGAACCAGTGGATGACTAAGAGTGATGGTATGTTTAAGTCGATTCGCTTTCATTTAAAAACCTTTGAGAAGATTTATTAATATGTACAAGAAAGTGTAAGTCGTTGTTTTTAAAATGGCACAGAATGTTGAACGATTTTCGACGGCCTCGAATATTGCATGTCGGTGTACTAACTGCTATAGAAGGCCTTCTTCAATTACGTTCACAGAACTTCTTTGAAGCAACCTTTTAAAAAAAACTTATAGGAATATATTTTAGTCTAAACCCTCGTATTCAGTTCTTGCCAAATTTTCGTAAAAAATTTCATCATTTACCTTGCAAATACATTTTTTATAAATAATTCCTCTTCTTTACCTCTTAAGTCTTCCTAAAATGTTGATGAACCATTTTAAATGCAAATCGCACCCAATGACTCAGGGTGAGGATATGAGTAAGTCGGTTCACCCGAGTACAATTTCTGTACCAGTTTTGTAAAATATTTTGAAAAAATTTTTATTACAAAAGACAAAAAAAAAAAATAGTTCCCACATTCTCAATACTAATGGCTTGAGAAGAGGTTATAGCAACCGAAAATTTGGTTGTTGCCACCGAATTGCAGTTGCGTCAAACGAATTGATGTTACCACGTCTGAATTTAGTCTCCACAACTGAATTTCGGTTGAATCCTCTAATGTGGTTGTGACAACCTCTAATATGATTGATTTAACCTACAATGTGGGTTTGACGACCTCTGTTGCGGTTGTGACAATCTCTAATCTGGTTGTGACAACCTCTAATGCATTTGTAAAAACCTCTTATGCGGTTGCGACAACCTCTAATGTGGTTGTACCAACCCCTAATGTGGTTGTGACAACCTCTATTGCGGTTGTAATAACCTCCAATGTGGTTGCGACAACCTCTAATGTGGTTGTGACAACCTCTAATGTGTTTGTGACAACCTCTAATGTGGTTGTGACAACCTCTTATGCGGTGCTGATATCCTATAATGTATTTGTAAAAACCTCTTATGCGGCTGCGACAACCTCTAATCTGGTTTTGACAATCTCTAATGTGATTGTGATAACCTCCAATGTGGTTTTGACGACCTCTATTGCGGGTTTGACGACCTCTATTGCGGTTGTGACAACCTCAAATGTGGTTGTGACAATCTCTAATGTGGTCGTGACAACCTCCTTATTCGTATAATTTTCTGTGATTTTTCTTTCTAAAATCTGCATGGAAAGGCCTTCGAGAAGGCCTTATTCATCACTTTTTTCTCTGCATAAGGATTGTTTTTGGGACATAACGATTTTTTGCGGCGGATATATTTTGTTGCACCCAAACGTGTAGGTGTATTGGTGAATGTTGAGTAGGTATTTAAGTCTCAAATGAGTTTTTCTTAATCAGTTTAAATGTTTAGGTAAGAAAACCCAAAACGCTGATTGCAGCAAACACCAAAGTCTTGGCCAAACATTTGCGAACTTTATATTGTTGGCCTAATCAATGGTGCAACATATGTTGTTCAACAACTTGCTGCGGCTGCGCATTGCTATGTTGTTCATGTATATCATATTTGAGGTAACGGGTAGTTAGGGTAGGGCTAGTTGTTTTTCTGGCCACCAACATTATATGGCCATCCAAATGTTTTTGCGTTCCTTGCACCAAACTGAAATGATTTTTTTTTTTTAATTTATTTAATTAATGCACACATTTATGGTTAATATGATCTGGTGATACTTAAATGTTGATACGACCATAATTAATGAATCAAGATTTACTTTATTTTGTTGTCTGTTTGTTCGTATTTCTTTAATTGTCTTAGGTTTGTGTTCTTTTTTTTTTGTTTGACGATTTATAGTTAACCTAGAATTTGCTATT
Organism: Phaonia tiefii; assembly: GCA_963931995.1. Taxonomy (NCBI): domain Eukaryota; kingdom Metazoa; phylum Arthropoda; class Insecta; order Diptera; family Muscidae; genus Phaonia; species Phaonia tiefii. The sequence continues at coordinate 60,401,129 of OZ008369.1, read as the reverse complement.
GTCTTGTAAATGACATTTAGTAAATCCACATGATGACAATGATTTTGCAACATTTACCACATTTGCCTATAATCGTATGCAGCAAAAAACAAAAAAAAAAACATTTTAATTTCGTGGGCTTGTTGCAGTTGCAAATGCAGCTGCTTCAGCAGTTTTTTTTAACGTACAATTTGTGTTGATGTTTTTGTTAAGTGTATTATGGGGTTTTTTTTGTTGGCTTTGAAAGTTGAAGTTCAAACAATGGTAATGAAGATTTTGCACTTTATAGAATTAAGTTTTTTGTTTGTTTTCTTTCGCAATTGTACTTATAATTAGTAAAAACAACTGGTGATCAAGAGTGGGTGTTTATATTTATTTCAGTCCGTCAGTTTGTTGATTTTGTGATGACCTTGAACATTGTATAATTTTAAAAGTTTCTTAATTTGTATTGTTTGTTTTCTTGTGTTCTATAGTGCAGGTCACAGGTTGCTAATATTGAATGGAAAAAGGTGTGACTGTTGCCCTAAATATTTGCAATATACACATATAAAAGGTGACTGACAGCGTTGAAGTGGTTGGCGTGTTCGAATATTTTAAATGCAAACGCAGGTTCGTCCCTCACACCTGACAATTTCCATAGTTAGTAATAACCAAAATTTCAACTACGCCATAGATGAAATTCCCCTAACTACTGCGTAGTTGATATGAATTGGTTAATGATGTGAAAAATGCATTTGCTGTTAACTATGCATAGTTGACTTCAATGAAAAAATTTTCAAATTACGGCCAAAAAAAATCAGTAGTTGATTTTCTTTAACTCCATTTTTATTTGTAATTTAGCATTAATTATGACAGTAGGCAATTTGTAGATTTAATATAAAAGCTTAACATAGTGTTTTAACATGTGAAGGGTGGGCCATTGTCAATCCTCCTTTGAGGTTATCGTAGCTATAAAACAACTGCTACATCTGCATCTTCATCTTATATAGATTATCTAGTGGTGACAAGATTTGTATTTTGATATCGTCGTAGTAGTCGATGGGATGATGAGACGTTCATCAACTGTAGAGCTAATGGGTTATTGTGACTTGATAATCTGCTCGCATAACGTTGATTAACTTCGTCGATTTCCTGTTGGACAGTACTTAGATGACAGTCTATGTGAAGAATTTTATTGGATACATATCTTGGAGCATTAGTTATTATGCGCAAGAATTTTGATTGGAAGCGCTGGATAATATCAATATTTGTTTTTGATGCTGTACCCCAAATTTCAGATCCATATGACCAGATAGGTCTGAAAAGGGTTTTATATATCAGTAATTTGATATCTACTAATACTTTAGAATTTCGTCCTATAATCCAGTAATATGAGGTAAGCTTAAGACCTAGCTCTTTTCTTTTCCGGTCCAGGTGAATTCCGAAATATTATTTAGCACTTTCTGCTTGAGGTAATTTATCGTTACCGAGTGGTACTTGAGGGCAGGTTGTGGTTCTTAAAGTGAAGGTAACATGAGTTGATTTGTTAGCAATTGTCTTTAGCCTCCACGAGTGACACCAGTCATCTATTTTATTTAAGTGACCTTGCAGATTATGTGAAGCGATTATATTGTCCTTGTGTGTAGATAGCAAAACTATGTCGTCTGCAAACGTAGCGATCGTAGTGTTTATATTTGTAGGAATATCAGCCGTGAAAAGGGTATATAAAACCGGTCCTAGTATGGTGCCTTGTGGTACACCTGAGTTTATACAATTTAGACCAGATTGATCATCGTTAAACTGCACGTACGAGAATCTGTTTTCTAGATACGATTTCAGTATTAGGTACAACGGATATGGTAACGACTTTTTAAGTTTATATAGAAGTCCCACATGCCAAACCTTATCAAAGGCTTGGCTTTTTTTTTCAAATGCTGTCCTTATAACCTGCCGCCCCCTAAAACCAAACTGGTGGTCAGGTATACGATTTTTGGAACTTATTATAGGTTTTATTCTATTAAGGAGTATTTTTTCAATAATTTTGCCTATGACTGGAAGAAGGCTTATCGGTCTATATGACTTTACATCCTCGGGGGGGTTTTCCCGGTTTCGGTATCATTTTAACGCGTTGACAACCACACGACGCATATATGCGTCGCAATTTGTATTGTACTTCATTTATTATAGTTTCTATATTGGTTTACAGATTGTATTGAATTTTTATTTCGGTTTAGGGGAAGTACCAAGTTGTTATTTTCTGTGCTTGGTTTTTTGCAATTATTTAATTTTTCAGTATTTTTGTTTATATATGTTTGAATTTTTTGTTGTTATTTTTGAATGAACTGTTATTTGTTTTTTAGTTTATATTGAAAAGGAATAGATAGATATACATGAAAATAAATAAATTGCAAACACAACATTTATTTTCATAGTTTACATTCTTTTATAGTGACGCCTATGTGCGTCCTGCGGTTTATACAACGAAATTTCTTCCCATAAACCGGCGACGCGGATAAGCGTCACACTATCCCTGACGTCACAAACTCCACAAAACTCATAAATAAAACATTAACTCTAACATTGAACTAGAGTTAACTCATTTGGTGCAAATTTATCATCTGGTTTATAGACACCCCCAGCCTGATCGCTTCGGTCGTGAACGCGTTAATCTCTGTTACTTTAAGTTGGGCAGGAAAGTAAGTCGGGTAACTCTTTTACAATTTTTGTTGTGATTAAATCAAATCCAGGTGCCTTTTTTTGTTTGGTAGGTGTTTTATACTAGCTTTTATTTCGTTGCAGGTTGTATTCTTTACAGGCAAATCCATTTGTCCAGAGGAAACAAATCCCCTTTTATTTGCCCATCACTCCTAGTTGGTGGAAATGGTTAAAAAACTTCTGACAGAAGATACGTGGCAAATTGATCCGCTTTGTCTTTATCTGTTTTACACCAACTTCTATTAGAACCCTTTATCGGCGGTATTCTTGTTGTTTCCTTATTGAATTTTTCCATGTCTTTCCAGAGGTTATATTTGTTGTTATTCGTGGGAGAAAGTCTTGAGGTATATGTTTGAAACTCAAGATTATTCTTGGAGAGTAGTGCCTTTTTAAGTTCTTTTGTAGCTTTATTAAGGCGAGTTTTGTCTCTACGATGTCGCGTTGTTTGAGATACCTTTTTTAATTTGCGTTTCTTTCGTATTAAGGTCATAATATCTCTTGTTACAGATTCTGTATTTTCTCGAATAATGTCTGCATAGGTGAAATTTCGCTGACTATTGCGTAGTTCTTATAAGTTAGGTAAATAATAATTACATTTATAAAAAGAAAATAAATTTGTGGTCAACTATGCATAGTTGGTTTTGATGAGAAAGTTTTCAAATAAATAATGTAACCTAGTAAGTGTTAACCAAAAGCTTTGTCTTTGAATTTATTTTATGACCGATTTTGTTAGTTTACATGTTAATGTATGAAAAGTTTATACTATAAGTTTCTAAGTGAACATTTCCTGGTTTTGTTGGAGTAACAGATTATTTAGGAAAGCACTTCACTGCCATAATTAGGTTCGTACTACATGACAGTTTCATCATCACCTGCCTAACTATTGACACCACCGGAAGATCATCAATCGTTTATATTCAAACTCATATGAGAAATTCTACTCGTATATATGCGACTTAGTACCAATCGAAACCCCGTAAGTATCAATTCACACTGAAATTTCAAATATTCCAATATAACAACAGAAATATTTTTTCCTCCTTGTTCCACGTTTCCTCTTGCCTTGTGACACAGATGCAGTGCTTTGAGGTAAAGTTAATTCTATAACACACAGTTTTTGATTTTAACTATGAGAATAGATTTTTTTTTAATGACGGGGCTAATGTCGTTGTTAATTTGAGGTCAACTATATTTTGGTTGAATTTAACTAGAACGCTTGAAAATTAACATTTAATTAAAAGCAGCGATTTGCTATTTAATTTAAATTTAACCTTTATTTACGAGTGTTTAAAGGTTTTATTAAAAAATATAAAATCTGTCACCAATCCCGAAGTTCATAAATGATATTAAAAAAAAATGATAAATGGTTTCCCGTTACATCCCATATAGGGATTAGGGAGAGCTTCTCACAACCAGTGAGCTGTACGCTTTCTAGTTTTACACTCACTGATTGGGACCTACAGTTTAGCACCAGTTTCGAACGGTATTTTGAGAAGCGTTTTAATGGCTAAATACTCCATAGTATCGTCGTCAATAAGCGAGGTGACCGTCGTCGAATGAATTGTAACGTGGTCGCACACGTTATAATGCACTAGAGCCGCGCACACTACCATTGCACCACCGGCGGCCACATGGATATTATATCAAGTATTATTTCGCTGGACACTTATATGCCTATCGTGAAAACCATGAAAAAATAGTAAATTGGTTTTGTATATTTTGACAATTCCACAGAAGTATGTATTGTCATTATTAGTTCCACTAACAATGAGTTGCTCAGAACTAAATCAATAGTTACAAAAGATTATCGTAGTTAATTTTTTTTAAAAATAAACGACTTGCAAGGTTGCTCTATATATATTTCGGGAAGTGGCAATATTAGTGTTCCCAGATGCAAACTGGAACTTCCATTGGAAAGTTTGCAATTTTTTAGCATAAATATAAATAGAACGATTTCACTTACGAGCACTATTTTTGGAGCGAAGTTCCTTATGGTACGTTGCGGGATGGGGGTAAATGAAATACAATTAAACAACTTTTTTTTTGACACAATTATTATGCTACAACCCAGTATTATCAACTATATTGGGTACTTTTGCTTTGGTTTGTGTCTAGACTAACATATATTGGGAAATTTCTTGTTTAATGGTAAGTTTTCTACGTGGAGCTTGTAACCAATATGTAGTATATATTGTATTTAGTTTTGAAACCAATAAAAAGTAAATTTAGAAAAAAAAAGAAAACTTTAAAAAAAAAACTCTTTAAAAAAAGTAAATTTTCTCAAAAATCATACCTATTAATATTCTTAAAAAAGTACCTTCTCTTATCAAAAATACCTTATCTTAAATAAGTACCTTTGCTTAAAAAAAGTTAATTTTCTTACAAAAAATACACTTTCTTAAAGAAAGTATTTTTTTTTAAATAAGTACCTTTTCTTAAAGATGTAAATGTTTTTACAACAAATTTCATGTTCTTAAAAAACTAAATTTTCTTTAACAATCACCTTTCTTGTGAAACAAAATAACTCTTCTTGAGATAAGTAAAACAAAAAAAAATGGTGTCCCATAACATCCCATGAAGGGATTGGGGAGAGCTTCTCACAATCAGTGAGATGTGCGCTTTTTAGTTTTACACTCACTAATTGGGACCTACAGTTTTACACCGGTTCCGAACGGTATTTTGAGAAGCATTTTCATGGCTAAGTACTCGATAGTGTCGCCATCACTAAGCGAGATGACCGTCGACGAAAGAAATGTAAGGTGGTTTGAGCAGGGATCGAACCCACGTTCTCATGTACATGTACAAGAGCCACGCACACTAGCCATTGCACCACCGATGGCCACTGTTAAAAATTTTTCTATTCTTGGAAAAAAGACCAATTCTAAAAAAAATTCTCATTTCATAAAATAAACCTTTTCTTCAAAAAATACCTTATCTTAAATAAACATTTTCATACAAAATTTCCTCTTCTTAAAAGTACATTTTCTTACAAATAAACAAATACCTTTTCTTGTCTTGAGATAAGTAGTCTTTCTGAAAATAAGTACATTTTCTTAAAAAGATATCCTTTTCCTAAAAAGAGTACCACTTCGTTAAAAATTAGAAGTTGTATTACATTTTCTTACAACAAATTACCTTTTCTTAAAAAAACGACCTATTCTTTAAAGTGTACATTTTTTGTGAAACAAAATAACTTTTCTTGATATAAGTACTCTTAAAAATTTATCTATTCTTGGAAAAAGGACCACTTCTACAAAAAATTCTCAGAAAACCTTTTCTTCAAAAAATATCTTCTCTTATAAAAAAAAACATTTTCATACAAAATTTCATTTTCTTAAAAGTACATTTTCTTAAAAATGTACTAATACCTTTTCTTTTCTGAGATATGTAGTCTTTCTGAAAATAAGTACACTTTTTGTTGAAATAAAATAACCTTTTCCTGAAAAGAGTACCACTTCTTTAAAAAGTACCTGTTCTTAAAAAAAAAGTACTTCTTTGTAAAAAAAATTCATGTTCTTATAACTTTTTCTTGCAGAAAGTACTTCTTCTTAAAACTAGTTAATTTTTTTTCTTTAAAAAAAACATTAGCTTTTATTACAAGAAGTACGTGTCTTTAAAAACTTACCTTTTCGGGCAAATATAGTACATATTCTTACAAAAAGGACCTAAAAATATACCTTAAAAAAATACATTCTAAAAAATATTTTTTTCGGGAAAATATAGTACATATTCTTACAAAAAAGACCTAAAAATATACTTAAAAAGACACCTAAAAAAAGTTTCTTAAAAATCATTTATCATTTTGCAAAAGCATCTTTTCTTAAAGACCGTATCGAATTATCGTATTTTTCAACGGGCGCCTTAGGCGTGTTGGGACTAACTAGTACATAATATCTAGCGAAAGGAACTTCGTTCCAACCGGGTGTCCCCTGACACCTCATGCGATTTTTTTTGGCAAGGTTTGACTGGTTATTTAAAGTGGTAATCAGTTGATTTTTATTTATGTTTGATTTGACATTAAATACGAAAAGAGTTTTTCACTGCTTTGTCAAATAATCTTACTACCTATATGTCAACAGTGGCAAATGCTACGAAAAATAACCGGTATTCATACATTTATCGGCTTATCGTTACGATGCATCAAACTGACGCCATTTGCAAAACAAAAGTGAAGCGATAAAGTACAATATATTTCATGAAATTGAAGAATATATGAGCAGAAATAAAGTTCTAACTGCACTACGAGTGGATTGATACGTTTTTATTGTTATTATAACTAGGATGGTGATTATAATTGTTCATATTAACAATTAAAGAATCTATGTGTTTGTTCTTCTTGTTGTTGTCTGTCAAAATCATATGGTCACTTGATCATAGTTTAATTGCTCAACTTAGGCTGTGTTTAAACAGCAATTAACTATTAACCTAGAAATTGAATTCAGAGTTTAAATTATGTTTGATTGTTGATCAAATATGATTTTCCACTCAAAAATTAGGCCTAAGTTAAACATGGTTGTAAAACCGCTTATACAATAGAAAAACTAAAACAAATGTTTCACTTATGCTACCTTTTGTTCGTTCCTCATAAATACAATTGTTCGTTTGCCGCAACTAAATTCCCCAAATCAAGTTCAGTTGTCAAAAAATTGCGTTTGTGGGAAACGCCGCCTGATCAAGCAAAAGGATGTGGCTTAATGATAGACTCGTTTCTAAAACTGTAATAGATGTCAGCCGAAATGTAGTTATTGTTATACATTTGTGGCCATAACACATTAATTTCCCAAATGTCACCCTCTCTAATTTATCACACGCTATTTCAAGTGCTGGATATTTTTTTTGGGTAATTTCGATCGATTTCCGATCGATTTCATATTTATAGTTTCTCAAAAGTCCATGCTAGCGCAATCTATTACATTTAATCACACATTTTTATCATATAAATCATATTTGATAACAATTAAGTTGCACTTAATTAAACACTTTAAGACATTTATCGACCAGTAATTTTGAAAAGACTGGGACAAAAAACTAGTTTGTATTAAACATCACCCCTCTCTCTGTACGACAAAATGCGTTGGTAACAAATTCTCACACAGGGACGGCGGCAAAATGGGGCGTCATGCACTAAACACAAATTGTTCAGAAACATGCAACAAAATGTACAAAAGTAAAAAAAAAAAATTAACAAGATTCTAGTGGCAGCACAATTGATGCTGTTGCACAGTTGCCAATAGTTGCCCATTACTGTTGTTAGATTTAACTGCAACAGTAGTTACTCGAAACACACTTGGCTGTCTGTCGACCAACCCATTCATCTCATCCATATGCAAATCACTAATCGCCAACCAACCCAATCGCCAACGAACTAATCAATCGTCTCGACGAACAACCATCGCGCGGTATCACAGCAACAGGTATTAGACCACATATGTGAGTGAGTGAGGTTGCTGCCGCCTTGTTGCTTCTATATCTTGCAACACGATTGTGTTGTACGGTTTCCATTATTGCGAGAGCAAATGAGAAGCATTTAGCATTGAAAATTAATTGATTTATTGTTGTTAAGATATGGACAGATGTGAGTATTGCAACAGAAATCAAAGGAATTAAAAGTAATTAATATATTGATTAAAGTAATCAGATTTTCTGTAACTAAATACGTAGGAACTGAGGCGATTCAGGCAGATATTTGATGAGAGGACTTTCCTGATGCGTTAGATATTTGAGTGTGTAGTTTAAACCACGCGGTGTTACAAGGTAAAAAGGTTAGTGATATAGATTCTATTTAAACTCCTGCAAATCGGCAACAACAACTAGTTTTCGGCAATTGATATGCCCACAGACAAGCCAAAAGTTCCGCGGGGAACTTTAGGCTAAAATTTGTGTGTTTGGGGTATTCGGACACATACAGTGAAATTTTATGGCGATAATTTTTGTAGAACATTTTGACCACGCCCCCCTTCATTTTGGAGCAGTTTTTTGCGAGTTTTCAAAAAAAAAATAAAAATTATGGTTATACGTGACTGTTAGAGGGTTAATTTGTTCCTCAAAAATGTTTATCGGAATCTCTTCTATAAACCTTCTGAACATATTTTGTACCTCAGAAGTAAGGAACACACAATTTTGCATGCCGATATGTTGCAGGAAGTTCCGAGGGACGGAAACTTTGACCCGCACTAAAAAAAAATTCTGATCAGATCTGGCAAAACGCCGATACACATATTTTTTTTAGTCCTTTCTACCAGAATCCGTTGACAGAACCCCATCATTTTTTTTTTGGTGTCGCACAGTGTTATTATTACTTACAAAATCTAAAATTAAAATACAATGAAAAAATATTTTATTCGTTTTATCTTCTGGGAGTTTATCTAGGGATATCTTCTTTCTCTCTTTCAGATGATATCCTGGTGATATCTCTAAATTGTCTTCATAGTGGTAATTTGGGAATATTGCGATATAATCTACTAGAAGTATTGCTTGGAAGTATCGCTTTCGGGTAACAGTTTCTCCCGCCGGGGGTAACTTCTGCAATTCGAAAATAATTATTGCCGCAATATAATTTTTCTTCCAGGCGATATGATAGCGATATCACGGCAATATTGCTTTACGTGCTGGGTAAAGGATTTGGTTTTAAATTTTGGTATTGTAATTTTTGAAAATAGTTTTGAGATTTTATGCTGGTTATGACCATAAGTGTAAATACACCAAGAAATGCCATCTGTTTTATCTGATGTTTCATTTCACACTCTTCGTGGGGAGGTCTGTGAGAAAGAGAGATGTTTGACATAAGTTGACTTGCACCAGGTAGAGTTACAAGAACTGTTGACATAAATTCGTCATGTCGTTTTGGTAGAGTACTGTGAAATTTAAACGTATTTTAGACTTTTTTGTTATCTTTTATTGTTAGTATACATTTGTGTTGTATCGTTAGTGGTTTTTTTGTGGTCTGTTTTAAACTAATCCCTCTATCTGCTATTATTAAACCAATACTTTTTAATAAGTAAAGTTCATATGTCACCAAGCCGTCATATATCGTAAATTTATTGAGAGAAGTTATTTCTCTAGGTGTATTTTCTCTATGGTTGTACCACTTCTTTGACGCCGATAATGACCAAGAAAATTGGTTGCAAAAAAGTTTGATGTTCCAGTAATGACTTTTTCAGTATAGATTCTTCTAGAGCTCGTTTCTCTCGCCTTATTTTCAAATTCGTAAAAGAACATTTTTCAGCACAACATACATCATCTCTTGATCTTGGCAATAAACTAATTTCTTCCTCATAGATTTTTAGACAGATTTTTATAATCAAAAACATGTACATTGTTGCAACAACATTTGTTTTTCTCACCTTTTCGTCGATGTTTACCTGAATGTTTCATTATCCTACCGCCATATCACCCACGACGTCAGGTGCGTCGCCATTTTTCTAGTTTCCAGCGTTAATAGTTTCATTTCAATTTGTACCCCATTAACAATTATACGATAATTGATTGCGTGTGAATTTTTTTTGAAGTTGAGTTCTTTCGCTCTTAACTTTATTTAGAACAGTTTTTTTCTGCTCGGGATGCTGACTGAGCTACTTGTTGAAAATGGCCTGGAGCGTTTAATGATATACTATAGAACATGATGCTTACAAATTAAGGAGATATTGTTGATGTTTGCTTCCATTCCGCAGTCACAGCACGAACAACCTCCTTGATAGAAATCGAAAAAAAACATCTTCCACTATTCAAGTTTTCATCAACTCTTTAGGTGTTCAAACGCGTATCTGAGAGTTCCGTCCGCAAACACCAACGTGTGGCAAAAGTTGTAATCTTTTAAAAAAGTTGCTACTCGACATTAGACACTCGTTTGGACAAAGTAACAAAACAAAAAATGTTGCTGCTGCTGTTGGTGCACCAGCCATATTGCTGCTTCTCTGTTACCTGTAGAAAACACAAGATAAAGTTGTAAGGCCTGGGACTTGGTGTGACTTACTATTTGTATGCACTGTTCCATTATCATGTTGACGATAATGATGATGATTGAAAACGTGCGGGAAAATAAAGTCAAAATATAATTGCATATTGATTTTTTTTGTTGCGAAGTTTAGAGTCTCTCATTTATTTTCAATTAAAAATAATTTGAAACTCAATTTGAATTTCTATTGCCGTTTCTTTCATTTTGACTTGTAGTCACACAATTTGAATTTTTGGCAAAGTTGCAAAATTGCACGTGTTGCGAGCGCAGCAACTGTTGCTGCAACATTTTTGTTTTGTGTTTTATGATTGATAAGAGAATATGCGAAATGACACAGCATGAAAATGTTCCTTGGAGTGTGGCGTGCTGGCGTTTACTAATAATCGCACATGTGTCACGAAATCAATCATTTTCAATGGCGGTGTGGCAACATTTCCATGGATGCAAAAACAAAAAATACCGCTGAGGCAGTTGCTGTGTCTTGCGAGGAAAAGGGTATTCTCAAAATAGTTTTGAAATAAAAGCCAAAGAACTGTGGTGAACATCTTAACGATAAACCCTAAATAAATAAATATTGATGATATCTTATATTTCGCAGAATTATTTAAGATTTTATTAAACGTTCATATCAATTCCCTTAACCATTTCAATATATTATCAATTTTGAAAAAGACCTTCGTTTATCTTTAACTTCACTTCTTTGTGTCTTGTGAAAAATAAAATAATGTTAATCAAAAAACCACAAAAACGATAACCAGAACATATTGACCATTCAATGGCCAACATTAATTCTCTTCAGCCATTTCATTTGTAGTCCCTTTTACAGATTATTTTGTTTTAAACTACGATTTATTATGTTATTGTATGGCTTAATCGAAAGGTGTGTCCCTTTCAAAAGGTCTCTTCTGACCAAAAAAATAAAAGAACATGGAAACCAAATAAAGAACTGCTAAAAGCAATAAGACAGAGAGAATTCAATATTAATTACAATTATAAACACCCACTTCCTTCCACACACACACACACAAAGGAAAAAGGAACTCCAACATACTATACAAGTATTCTTGTGCCAGACCAGAACAAATTGTTCATTTCACGGTTCAAATTTTGGAGAACAAAGATCGAATCACAACTGAAGGTTATTCCTTCTTGTAATTAAAATAAATTCAGTTTTGTTTTCAATAGCAATTGAAAGTAAAATTGTTTTTTAATCCAAAATAATCGAAAGTGGCAACAATCTGGCCATATTACAAAACCACACCACACAGTGGTGCATTTCCGAAAAGTTATTCAAAAGGCTTCAGATTTTTTTAAATCCAATTCTCTGTTGTCAATAGTCCAAGTTAATAGCTTTCATTAAAGTTATAATCTGTAAAAATCGAGCTATAAACTCATCTGATATTACAGGTTAATAACCCTTTTACACCGACCAAGATTAGCGCATTTCGAAGGTTAACTCCGTTAATTTCGTTAGCCCACGTTAACCCAGAAGATTACTCATACAAGTTTAATCTGTAGAAACTGAAGTTTAATTTCTAACCTCATTTTAAACTGGTGTACATTTTGATGCAACACTGTTAATACAAAAAAAAAATGCAACCATAATAAAAACATACACAAAAAATCAACTGTTTGAAAGACGCAATCCGATCGAAAATTTTTCGAAGCGTCGCCGCCATACCAACAATTTTTTTAAGCTCACGCCGCCGCCGATATAATTGACTTTAATCGGTTTAAAATGTGAGCCGATTTTATCGACTGGCCGGATTTCACCGACTTATCCAATTCTAAATGTTTAGTTATTTCAAAAACTTCTCAAATTTGTACAAAACTGGCAAAACCAAGAGTCGTCAATTTAGTTTTTCTGTTGTGCCGCCGTCTTCGATAATTTTGTCTCGACGCAGAGTTAGTCTTAGCACGGAGTTGCCAACCGATCTATCAATTTAATCTCAAATGCGATACGGCAACACGTTTGTAGCCAGTGCTAACAAATACATGGTAGCATCAGATGTTGTTGTAGTTGTGAGCAGCAATAACAGACATTTTATTTTCGTTCATTCGTTTCAGTAGTCATGGTAGAACTATCTATTAGGTAGTCGCATTTGCAATTCCGTTGTTAAGCTGTCAAAATTAGCTGAATAATGAAAACCACTATGTACACAAAATGTGAAAATTTTTATAAGATTGTCTTACTTGATACAAAGTCTATGCTATTAAATTGCATTTTGGTTGAAATTAGTTGAATTGTATTATCAAACAAAGAGAAACAAAACCGAATTTGACAGCTTACCGATGGAAAAGATGAAAAAACCAAAAATCAGCTGGGCTGACGCGTTTACCCGATAGATAATTTGACCATGGTTTCAGTTGTCAAACTCTACACAAATATTTACCAACAATACCATAATACAAAAAAGTATAAAAACAAAACACTTACTCGTATGACTTTGATAAGTGAAACGAAAAATTATAAGGCAAAAATTCAATCACCATGATCAATATGTATAACATGTCCGCGCGTTGTTGTGAATAATTTGATACCAATTTTGATTTCAATCGGAATTAAAAATCTATCCGTCAAATAGAGAGATATAAAAGAATACGTAGTCTACCATTAAATAAAATAATTTTAATAAACTTAAAATGCCTAAGCCATTTTGCAAATTTCTGTTGTTGAGTCCCTCCTTGATAACATTTTCATTCACAAGAAATGATATCAAAATTTATCATAACTTTTTGTTGCCATTTATTGAAATTCAAACATGTGGCAATATTGTCATTGCTGAAGTCGGATTTAAGTGCGATTAAGTCGGATTTCAGTGTATAACATGTCCGCGCGTTGTTGTGTTAATAATTTGATACCAATTTTGATTTCAAACGGAATTAAAAATCTATCCTTCAAATATAGAGTTATAAAAGAATTCGTAGTCTACCATTAAATAAAATAATTGTAATGAACTTAAAATGCGTAAGCCATTTTGCAAATTTCTGTTGTTGTTGAGTTTCTCTTGATAACATTTTCATTCACAAGAAATGATATCAAAATTTATCATAACTTTTTGTTGCCATTTATTGAAATTGAAACATGTCGGATTTAAGTGGGAAATTGAAATGCCACTGAATATCGCTTAGCTGTCCCGTACAGAGTAGGGATCGAACCCAGGTCCTCATGCACAAGAGCCGCGCACACTACCATTGCACCACTGACGGCCACAGCCTGAGCAAATACAAATTCAACATTTTTTAATTTCCATTGCGAACATTGGTAATTCTTTTGTATTTGCATTAGATAAAGTAATGCAAATTAAAAAAATCCATGTATGCTATAAACTTAGAGAGAATTGTCTCAGCTGCTACTTGTGCGAAAACATTCACAACAATACTTTGCCATAACAATGAATATTCACAAAACGTCTGTCGTATGAAATTTAAATTATTTCGGCTGAATTTTAAATGTTTGATTAGAAATTTTCTATACATCTAGCGAAATTCAACACCTTTGGTATAACAAAAAAAATTACAGCAGACAGTCCCTGCAGGCTGTGTCAGAGACAATAAAGATTACAACAATAAAAACCTGACATGACTCCTCATACCGTAAGGTAAGACGTATTCTACGTCAAAACTACACCAATCGCAATTCAAAGAAACTCGATTGGAATTGAGTAGAACTTCAATTGAAATTCGAAGAATATTCGAAGAATATCAATTGAAATTTAAATTGCATCTATTAAATTTTATTATTTAAAATTTATAATTTTATTTTGATTATTTAAAATTGAATTTCATTTGATCTCTTCTGATTTCTATTTGAATTCAAGGAACATCAATTGCAATTGAAAACACATCACTTGAAATTCAAAGAATAGTCAGTTGAAATTTGAATTTCATCTCTTGTTTTCAAAATCCTATTATAAATTGAATTTGAGTATTTAAAATTGAATTTCATTGCATATCTTCTGGTTTCTAATTGAATGCAAGAGTATTAATGGAAATTAAAAAGAAGTTACTTGAGATCCTATTTGACCAGCCCTTTCCCTAATAAAAGGTTAAGCACATACTTTTGTAAGTTTTGGCTTCCAAGATTAGTGTTGATTAGTGTTTTAGCTGTGGTGTGTAGATGTAGTATTTCATTTCATATGGAACGAAACATAGAAAATTTAATAATACTTTAACTTATATTAGTAATGTTTATTCTAAAAATGATCCATTGTGCTGCGGCAGTTTCTTGGATATTTAGTTTTAGATAAAGACCTTTAAAATTGTTTTTAATTTTGTCTCTTTATCAATTTTACGTTTTATTAATTTTTCTGTTTCAGACAAAGAAATCCTCCTAGCTTTCACATCCTTTATTAATTAAAGTTGAATACAAAAAAAATTATAACTTTTAGTTTAATAACTTTATTGAAGTGCTGTCGTTTGGAGTTGATTAAACTTGATTCCTTTGTGTCTCCTCGCTAAATATAATTGTAAATTGTTTGATTTTTCTGTTTTCATTTTCTGTTGTAGCACTAATTAAATGTTTATCTTTATAGGATTTGCATTTATCTGTCTGTCTGAAGTCATATCATAAATATCACTTAAAAAATATTTTTATTTTCATATTCAAGTGTTAAGCTTCATTTTTATAGACATTATTTCATGAATTTACTATGGACGTACATGCATAAACTTGATGACTAAATTAACTTTAATTTATACTTGAATTGTTTAGATAGATTCTGAACATATTGGAATATTATTCCGTAAGTTACTTTACAACAAAAGTAAAATTATCATTTGATAGCAGCCATTATCGAGGTTCACATATTTTTTTAAAAAGTTTCATTTAATTTTGTTTAAAATACTCGTAGGTTACTTCGTTAAAGATAAGTATTTTTAATAAGTAAGTTGAATTTAACGAAATTAAAAATCGAGCTACTCTAATTACATAAAACAAGAAAATGAAAAATAAAAAATCAATCAAATCAATCAATCAAATGAAAATCAATTGATGTGTTAACATTTATAGGCACGGGTAGGGAAATCTATCAAAGTGAACACATGCAAACAACACACAGCGTTAGCATCACATACGTGGTTGTTGTACAACAATAATCTCTGCCTGAAAATAAGTATGAAGGTATTGATGTACTGGCAGCGAACAAACAAACAGGTCGTCGTCGCCAAAGAGTATTGAATAGTATAGAGTACTCATGAAACGAATTGTATGGCTCAAAAGCACTGGCGACATCTCAAAACGATTCATCGATTCAAAACGAATTATTCTCTTTTTGTCATAACTTGGGCCATTCATAATTTTGATGTGAAATATTGATGCCTTTCGAAACATTTATGCTTTTTATATTGGTTTATGTAATAACATTGTCGAAATAGTGCATTTATATTGAAATATTCTATAAAGAGAATAAAACTCATTTATGCTCTTTTACTCAGACACTATCTACATGAGAGCGGAAAAAGAGTGCAATAAGTTCTCTATACTACTCAATACTTTTCGTCGACGCTCTGTTTATGACAAAACAAAAACAATCATTTCTAAATATTGCTCTATATATTTTAACAATATAACATCTAATGTTAAAGCAGATGTAAGAATAAAGAAAGTGCAATAGCAAAAGAGCCTTCAGCACAAAAACTATTCTTTTTTTATTTTCCAATGTAACATTTACTAAAGTGTTCAGAGAAATCGAACAGGTATCGTGTAACAAAAAGGTGTTAACACATCGCCGTGAGTTCCAACACGCATTGATTTTTTTTGCTGTGGTTTGGTCTCCTAAACAAGAAACCCTGCACAAAAATTTTCACCGGTAGGATTTTTTCAGATTTTTATTATATTCTTTTTTTTAACATTTTTCCAAAGAGTACATTTAGTTTCCGTTGGTTTGCTCAAGAATTGAACCACAGATCTTGGTGAAAAAGGATCTTAAAAAATCAAAAGAAATCCATTCATTAGATATTTGTTCACTTATGTCAATCGGTAGTCCGGTTTAAAATATATGGACTTCTACTTTCGAAAAATAAATAATTTTTTATGTCAAAAATTTAAAATATTTTGCCATTTTCAAATACTTAAGAAAAATATAAATCAGTCTTTTCAATATCGTTTTAAGCATAGAGTAATGTCATATAGAGCTGTCGTTCTCCTAATATGACATTTCCTTTCACACTATTCGGGTTGCGGCCGGTGCGATTTGACGTAAATTAACTTACACCAGGTGGAATTACAAAAAATTTTTATGAACATTTTTCGTGTCGTTTTGATAAAAACTGTGAAATTTAAACGTGTTTTGGATGTTTTGTTGTATTTTATTGTTAGTATACACAAGGTGGATGTAGACGTCGGTGGTTCTATGGTAGTGTGCGCAACTCTTGTACACGATATCCTGGGTTCAATCCCTGCTCCGACCACCTTAAAAATTTCTTTCGGCGGCGGTCAACTCGCATAGTGACGGCGACACTATCGAGTATTTAGCCATGAAAAAGCTTCTCAAAATACCGTTCGGAATCGGTGTAAAACTGTAGGTCCCAATCAGTGAGTGAAAACTGGAAAGCGCACAGCTCAATGAATGGGAGAAACTCTCCCCTGTCCTTTCATGGGATGTAATGGGAAACCATTTATTTATTTTTATATACAGGGTGGTGCACGGTAATTTGCTTTTTTGCACTGCAGGCTGTGGCGGCACTGTTGGTGGAAGAGAGAGGAGTGTGTGAGTGGCTTATAGTGGCTGACGGGAGATTTGTACTCATCTGCCTTTCAGTTGCCATCATGCATTGGACACGTGGGGAGAGGTCATTTTGTGTTGAAGCGTATTTTTCAAATGCGTACTCGATCATTGCAGTGCAACGTGCTTATCGTTTACGATTCGCTGTTTCCCCACGCGGAAGTGTTCTTGGACGGCAATCAACGGTGGACGGTGCGCTATATCACGAGTAGGTATCATTAGCCCTTAGAGTTGATGAAAACTTCAGAAAACGTATGCAGCAGTGTGTGGATAGCGAAGGTCAACATTTGCCAGATACACATTTAAAACCATGTAATTTACAAATTCCCTTACTGTTCAATATAATTAAAATATAAAATAAATTTTTCTAAGGTTCATAATTTTTTTATTTCATTCCCAAATAAGCAAATTGCCGCGCTCCACCCTGTATTTGTGGTGTATTTACAAACAAATTTTAACGCACAAAACGAAAAGCCGTTGCTGATTTATTGTTGGTTGGTTTGAGCCATTGGCTCTATCTGGTATTATTAAAGCAATACTTTCCAACATCCAACCGAATGAATGAATCTAGACTTGTGTCGAACTCGTTCACTAGTTCTCGAACTCGTTCATTTAAGGTGCCCGGACATAACAATCACGAACATACTCGCCGTATCGAACACGTGCATTGTGTTCGTGAGGGTGATGTCTGGTCACCCTAAATGAAGTAGGTAGTTCATGAACTACCCAACTCTAAATGAATCACGACCTGAGTCGATAAATGGCAAAGGCGTGGGTTTCCATCACGACAACGCTAGGCCTCACACATTTCTGCGGACTCGGCAAAAAATATTGGAGCTTGGTTTGGAAGTGATGCCACATCCACTTTATAGCCCTGATCTGGCACCTTCGAATTTTCGAATTTTTTTTCCGGTGTCTGCGAAACTTTTTGAATGGTTAATCCCTCAAGAAAGAAGAGAACCTACAAACCGACTTGTTCGAGTATATTTGTGTGATGGACCGGTCATTCTATGAATCTGAGATCAAAAAGTTGCCTGAACGATGGCAGAAGTTTAGTGAACAAAATAGCACCTACATTATACATTAAAATTAATTATTTGAATAAAATAATAGAAAATTAATTTGAACAAAGAAACCGGAATCACCTCGTTGGTACATCAATCAATTTTCGGGTTTGCAATAAATTTTAAATTTTAAAATAAACTAAATTCGCAATTTAATTTCGCTTTAAAAAAAAATACTAATACACTTTTTAAAAATTATGATTTTATTTACATTTATGAATGAGACACAACATATTGCTTTAGAGTACCTCATGCGATCTACCCAATTTTTCAGTACATTTTCTATTATTTGGCCTCTATATCGTGAACGACAACGTCGATTTCGTGTTTTGAGGACTCAATGAACTCAGTATGGTCTAATGGGGTCAAATCGCAGCTGAGTTTCGGCTGATTATGCGGTTTTCGAACACAGTGCGCAAAAGATCGATTGTAACGTTGGCTGTGTGGCACGTAGCGCCGTCCTGTTGAAACCATACGTCGTCAATGTCATCCGCTTCAACTTTTGGCAACAAAAAATTACTGAGCTTGGCAAGGTAACGGTCGCCATTGGCGATAACGCCGGTTCCTTACTAATTTTTCAAGAAAAATGGGCCTACGATGCCACCATGCCAAAAACCGAACCAGCCACTCGTTGTGAATACAGCGGATTCTCTTCGACGACGTGTGGATGTACCGAGCCGCAACTGTGACAACTTTGTTACTTAAAGTAGTCGTCGAGGTGAAAATGATCTTCATCGGAAAAGATGATTTTTCGTTAAAAATGCTCATCGTATGGCCACGAAGCTTCAATTCTTGGACTAATTGGACTTTATAAGTCTTCATTCCGAAATCTTTATACAAAATTCTGCGAAAAGTAGTACGAGAAATTTTCAATTTTTTTTTATAATCCTGGAGATATAAAGATTCAAATAATCTATGCTCGAAAGCCGAGAAGCCAGTCGAAGAGACATCCCGAGAATAAGCCCGATCAAACATCGGCCAATTTAATAAAAGAAACTGCCGAATTTAGTGTTGGAACTACCACAGAGCAGAAAAGCCGTAAGACAGGGGCCTACACTCCGTTATGTGAAAAAAAAGATTGCTAAAAAAAGAGATTGTAGTAACCGTAAATTCGCAGTTGCCACAAACGATTTGCAGTTGTCACAACCGAATTCGAGTTGCCCCAACTGAATTCAGTCCCCACAACTAAAATTCCGTTGAAGCAACCTCGAACAGATTGTGACAACCTCTAATGCGGTTGTGACAACCTTTAATTTTGATGCTAATTCGGTAATTTTTTCTGTGGGTGGACCGTCATACTTCCTAGTAAATTTATAAATAAAATTCTGGATTTTAAATGATTTTTTTTGGAACGAAGTTCCTTATCGCACGTTGCGAAATGGGGGCTAAATGAAAAATTTAAGACAACTTTTTTTTAACTACTTTATTACAACCCATTATTATCAACAGTATATTGGGTACTTTTAGTTTGGTTTAAAGGGCAGTTTTCTAGGTGGAGCCTATGTATTACATATTGTAGTTTTGAACCCAATAAAAAGTAAATTTAGAAAAGCCAAAGTGCAAGACTGGCAAATCCATGAATTACGAGTACAACCCAGAGCATGGAATTACATTTGGTAGCACACTTACTCTTTCACTCGTACTTTTGGTTTGGTTTGTGTCTAGACTAATATATCGGGGGATATTTTTTGTTTAATGGGACATTTTCTAGGTGGAGCCTGTTTATTACATATTGTAGTTTTGAACCGAATAAAGAGTAAATTTAGAAAAGCCAAAGTGAAAGAAGTTTAAAAAAATAAAATTTTCTTAAGTAAATGCGTTTTCTTAAAAAAAGTAAAAAATTCTTATTGATATTCTTAAACAATCTACCTCTTATTAAAAAAAAATACCTTATCTTAAAGAAGTCCTTTTGCTTAAAAACTAAATTTTCGTACAAAAAGTACCTTTTCTTAAAAAATTTATTTTTTTTTAAAGTTGTAATTTCCTTTAAGGCTATAAGAGATCATGTTTTCTCCGGTTAGTGAATAAAATGTAAATGCCGCGGGTGGGATTCGAACTCACATTCGCTGGACGATCGTTTCGGTGTTTGTAAAGCATCATCTTCAGCAGCGTACCTTTTCGTAAAAAAGTACATTATCTTACAACAAATTGCCTTTTCTTAAAAAACTACCTTTTCTTTATTTTTGTTTATTTTATTTTATACAGTTCCATAACCCAGCCAATAAGGCCTTATTTGGTAAGTACCTACTCTTAAAATTGTACACGTTCTTTCTTAAAAAAGATTTTCTTCAAAAAAATATATGTACCTTCTCTTAAAAAAAAACTTTTCTTACAAAATTTCTTTTTCTTAAAAGTACCTTTTCTTAAAAATAAAGTAATACCTTTTCTTTTCTTGAGATAAGTAGCCTTTCCGAATATAAGTAAATTTTCTTAAAAACATTACCTTTTCCTAAAAAGAGTACCACTTCTTTAAAAAGTACATGTTCTTAAAAAAAGTACTTCTTTGTAAAAAAAATGCATACTCTTAGGCTTTTCCTTACAGAAAGCACTTCCTATTAAAAATTTTAGTTTTTCTTAAAAACAACATTAGCTTTTAATAAAAGAAGTACCTCTCATTAAAGAAAGGACCTTTCCGGGAAAATATAATACATATTCTTACAAAAGGCATCTAAAAATATACTTTTTTTTTTAAAAAAACTACGTTCAATAAATAGAAAATTTTTTAAAAAATGTTGACCATTTTACAAAAATGTCTTTTCTTTACAGTATTTTATACAGTATTTCTATACAGTATTTATCTTTACAGTATTTTTCAACAGGCGCCTTAGGCGTGTTGGAACTAAATAGTACATAATATATAGCGAAAGGAACTTCGTTCCAACTGGGTGTCCCCTGACACCTCATGTAATATTTAATAAAGGATTTGAATAACTGCAGAATTGTGAAAATTATGGTATGGTTGGTCTGGTGAACCAACTTGTCTGAATACTAAACTACATTATCCCGATTAAATACATTTTTCTAATAGAATTTAAATTGTAACCAAATCCGCAATCAAAAATGAAAATAATATTTTTATAAAAGCAACTGAGTTTAAGTGGCGGACACCGTGAAACTTGGTAAAATTTTTAATTATATTCCAATGGCCATACAAAAGCGATTATTGAATTATACAATTCTAGTGCCATGATTTGCCCCATAATGAGAAAATCTCTAAAATAGGCGAGTAAAACTTGTACAACTTCATCCACTGTATGCGAATTAAAAATCATAGATATTCGTGTAAAATTTTTATTGTATTTATAAACAATTTTAATATGCAATATTTGGCGCCTTTTTTAATTAGATTTCTTTTTGTGTTTGTTATCCATTTCTAGCCACTCAACTCAGCCAAGTTCTTTGTCAAGTTTTCCACTGCCATTGACATGACTGATTTGTTTCCATAGTCCATGTCCATATGTAAAGTTCAAAACGATTTAATTTTTTTTCTCTTTCTCTGTTATGGCATAAAATGTCAATTTCATGTTTTGTGAACAAGAAATTCAACTGCAATTTATTTAAATCAATTGTTTGTCTTGCGAAAGAACAAAAGTAATAAATTTTAGAAAAATATATATTGTATATTCATTGTTGTCGTCGTGTTCGTTCGTCATCGTTGTCATCTGTATCTTGTCTGTTTTCATAAATGCATTCTCGTTTGTGGATTGAAAAGATATTGAGTACTGGTATTTATTGAATACAATTTTTCATAATATTTTATGACATATGCATGTGAGAAGTATGGAACATGTTACCCAGGAAATATGTACATTAGGGTGTACTGAGCAAAAAAGATGCCTATTGAAGAGCTGATTATGGGAACATCAAAATATATTTTTCTGTTTATGATTGTCATGACACGTCGCTTGAGCACCATATGGACTAATAAAAAATAAAATGTATTTTACCCAAATACATTAGGAATCGAAACTTCCACGGCCGGTAGGGGTCTATAAGAACACTGATAGAAAAAAGTTTGACGTTGCCGTAATCAACTCTTCAATACTCATATTTTGCAACCCCCACAATTGCAATTCCAAAAACCCGGTTTTCAATACACCCTAATATATGTACATATGTAGTTCTATTGAGATCAAAGGCTATCAGTCATAACTGCGACGTTATTTTCATAAAACAAAAAAATATATATGTATAAATGACTGCAACGTGATTTGAGGTGATAAAGGAATTTTTAAGTTAGAAAAAGTGGATTAGTTTTCCCTTAAACCCAAACGGTTTTAAAATTAGAGGCATTTATTTTTTGCGCGTAAAGTTTTTTTTATCACGTAGTGACAGGATTGGTATGTTCTGATATTCACTTTGTAACACAAGTGTATAACTTTCATCTAAATGGGGCTCTACGAACTACGTTTAGTTTATTTGTGGTTATCTGTGTTGTTCAAAATTCCACTATTACATAAATTTAATTTAATATAATTGTACATAGCGAAGGCTTTGATCCTTTATTCCTTCGAAGGCTTGTTCGTTTTTTATTTCTATAACGACTTGTTACTTTGTTCCTACGAATGATCGTTGCTTGATTTGTACGAAAGCTGGTTTCTTTGTTCCTACGAAGGCTTTTCGCCTTTATTCCTGCGATGGCTTGATCCTTTTTTCATACGAAGGCTTGTTCCTTTGAGTTTACGAAGGTTTATTTCTTTGTTCCTACGAAGGCTCTGTCTTTTGTTCATACGAATGTCCTTTATTTTGTTCCTATGTTGGCTTTATCGTTTGTTCCTACGATAGCTGTATTCCTTTGTTCCTATGAAGGCTTTCTCCTTTGTTCCGCCAAAGTATCGTTGCTTTGTTCGTACGAAGGCTCATTCCTTTGTTGCTACCAACCCTCGTTTCACTGTTGCTACGATGTCTCGTTCTTTTTTCCTACGAACGCTTGTTTTTCTGTCTCTACGAAGGATCGTTCCTTTGTTCCTACGAAGGCTTTGGTTCTTTGTTCCTAGGAGGGCTTGTTTCTTTGATCCTTACGAAGGCTCTTTCTTCTGTCTATACGAATGTCATTTCTTTTGTTCCTACGAGGGCTTGTTTCTTTGGTCCTACGAAGACTGGTTAAGATTTTCCTACGAAGACACGTTCCTTCGTTCTTACGAAGGCTCTTTCTTCTGTCTATACGAATGTCATTTCTTTTGTTCCTACGTTGGCTTGTTCCTTTGTTCCGACGTTGGAATGTTCCGTTGTTCCTATGAAGGCTTGTTCTTTTGTTCCCACCAAGGATCGTTGCTTTGTTCGTGCTAAGGCTCATTCCTTTGTTGCTACCAAGACTCGTTTCTTTGTTCCTACGAAGGCTCATTCTTTTGTTCCTACGAACGCTTGTTCTTTTGTTTCTACAAAGATCGTTCCTTTGTTCCTACTATAGCTTTGATCCTTTGTGTCTACGAGGGCTTGGACCTTTGGTCCCACGAAGACTGGTTACTTTGTTCGTACCAAAGCCTTTCCTTTGTTCGTTCTTTTGTTCCTTGGAACGCTTGTTCCTTTGTTGTTACGTAGGCTTGTTCCTTTGTTCATAGGATCATGCTTTTGATCCTATGAATGCTCTTTCCTGTTCCTATGTTCCTACCAAGGCTCTTTCTTTTGTTCCTGGTTCCTGCGAAGCCTCATCCAATTTTTTTGACGAAGGCTTGTTCAGTTATTCCTACGTTTTTTGTTCCTACACCAACATAAAAAATAGCTGTAGTAGCCGTAACCGAATTTAGAGGTTGTCACAACAAATTGGAGGTTGTTTCACCCATATTTCACGTGCCAATTTGAGTTCGTAATTCATTAGTTCTGGGAGTGCACGAATACCTGTTTCTTTGCTCCTTTTTGCGCACTTGTTCATACGCAGGGTCGTACCTTTGTTCCTAAGAAGACGTTGGGACTCAGCTCTTATAATCCTATTGACTCCAAATGCCAGTACTCGTCGAGAGGACGACAACCAGCTTCGCCACAACCACACATGTAACAAAAACCTGGATAAGGTCGATTAGCACCAAATGCCTGCACTGGAAAAAAATCTTTACATCAAATCGATGATAAATTTTCATCAATTGTTCTTCATGGAATTGATGCCAAATTTCATCAATTCAATGAAAAAGTTCTTCAATTTGAAGATTGTGCGTTTCTTCAACTTTTTTTTAGCGTCATTGAATTGATGATCTGTTTTACATCAATTTTCATCATCATTGGAAATAAAGAGAAAGACGAAAAAGTAGTAGAAAATTAAAAATACACACATAAATAATAGAAAATAGTGCAATGCACAGAAAACATTCTCCACGCTATGAGCACATTTTATGTCATTGTGGATTTTTCAGAGTAAAAAATAGTCAAAAGATTTTGGTTACTCAGTAACAAACACACATCAAATAGATGACAACCTTACATATAATTGATGAAAAATGTACAGCAAATTGGTGAACAATTCACATCAAAATGATGAAAACTGTACTTCAACTTGATGACAAACTTACATACATTTTCTGAGAGTTTTCATATATATGGCGGATATTGGTTTTTTTTCGATTTTAAGGACCTATACCTGTTTCAATGTCCTTGAAATTTTTTCCAAAATTTGTACTTAGTATTTGCAACAAATAAAAATAAATGGTTTCCCATTACATCCCATGAAGGGACAGGGGAGAACTTCTCACAATCACTGAGCTGTGCGCTTTCCAGTTTTCACTCACTGATTGGGACCTACAGTTTTACACCGATTCCGAACGGTAGTTTGAGAAGCCTTTTCATTGCTATATACTCGATAGTGTGGCCGTCACTATGCGAGGTGATCGCCGCCGAAAGAAATTTTAAGGTGGTCAGAGCAGGGTTCGAACCCAGGATCTCATGTACCAGAGCCGCGCACACTAACTATTGCACCACCGACAACAACATGTCTGAATATTAAAGTGTGAAAAATTTCCAAACATTTTTTAATTTTCTGAGAGTTTTCATATAATGGCGGATATTGGTGTTCTTCGATATTAAGGACCTAGTCCTGTTTCAA
This sequence comes from Phaonia tiefii, assembly GCA_963931995.1. Taxonomy (NCBI): domain Eukaryota; kingdom Metazoa; phylum Arthropoda; class Insecta; order Diptera; family Muscidae; genus Phaonia; species Phaonia tiefii. The sequence continues at coordinate 60,375,680 of OZ008369.1, read as the reverse complement.
TGTCCTTGCAATTTTTTCTAAAATTTCTACTTAATATTTGCAATAATATCTGTCAATATTAAAGTGTGAAAATTTTCCAAACATTTTTTAATTTTCTGAGAGTTTTCATATATATTGGTGTTCTTCGATTTTAATATGAAAACGGAGTTCTTGTTGTCTCGACTGGAAGGTATGAATCCGAACGCCATGTGGTTTCACAAGAACGGTGTCATCTGCCACACCGCGCAAAAAACAATCGATTTATTGCAGCAAAGATTTGGTTGCCGCAAAAAAAAAATTGATAATTCCAAATCCCCTTCAGTTTAAATGTTCTTCGTTTTTAAAGTGATTTGATTTCACTTGTCTTTTTATATTTCCATTGTATATTTTATGCTAGAATCTGGATCAAACACAAAATTAATAGTTTAAAATCTAATAACATCTTCATGTACTTAATTACTAAATTACAAAAATATTTTTAATGAAACTCATTCACTTTATGACATTCACTTTCTTATACAAGTGGTTTACTTTCACTTTATTTTGTTTTGTGTTTACAAATCACTTTCATTTAAAAGTTTGTGAAAACAAATCACAGTAAAATACAAAGTTCTACATTATATTCTTCATTTCTACTAGTTCTCAATTCAAAATCGAGATCTGTGAAAAGGGATCTATTTCTCTAGCTGTTTTCCGCACTGTTCTGAAAATCACTTTTACATCAAACCTGAATTGCAATTTGATTGATTCGCAGTGATTCGTTAGCTAGCATATCTTTGTAAAGAATGTATAACCTGGAAGAGAAAGCTTTCACATCTGTGACTTTTTAATTATAAAATAAATGAAATCACCGTGGTTGACAGAACATACCGTATTTTCTTTCATTGCGTTGTTTTTTGTGTCTTAACGTACGATTATCCTAAAGTGATTTCAAACTAAGTGATTTTAAATCACTGAAAATCATTCGCAAAGATAAATTGATTGTAAAGAAAAAAAGGTAATGGTAAAAATGGAAATTATCTTTACAATCAATTTATCTTCTCTGCGAACGTTTTTCGATAGATTTCGAATCACATATATTTGAATTCTTTATAAAACACGTGAAATTTAGAACAATGAAATTTTGGTGATTTCAAAATCACAAAACATTTTAAGGATATATCAAAACAAGGCATTAATAAATAATAAATAAAAACATTACTCACTTTTCCATATCCTTAGGATCCATATTTCCCACGGCTGGATTTCTGCCGATTACATTCGTCTCAAAAGGATCCTCTGTGGTAGGGGCCTCAGTAACTGGTGCCACAGGATAACCGCGACGTGCCGGCACTAAAGCTGGTGGAGCAACAGTGGTAGTTGATGTAGTACTCCTTCTAGGAGGTATGTAGCCACCTCGTCTAGACCAATCCGGATGCATTCTTGAACCCGTTGAACTAACAAACTCGACATCATCACTATTATCGTCTCCCTTGCCGGAAGCATGGGAAGATGGCAATGAGGAGCCATAGGTATTCGTGTGAATATTATAGGTGTTGTAGGCCCATTCATCCCGGGCATTACGGCGACCATTGAAACGTCTATGTGGTATTTTATTATAGAATTCCTCATCATTGAGACGTCTCAGTTTGGTGGATGTGGTGACGATGTTGGTGTTGGTGGCAGTGGCAGTGGTGGTGTCATTCTTTGGTGTTATGTTGTTATTGCCACTATTGACATCGATCAGTTCTACTTGAGATGTTAGAGATTTTGTTTCCAATTTCCTTGACTGCCGGGAATTCGTATTAGCGGAGTTAACCCCCGTCGTTGCTGTTATGTGATGCCTGAGTTTTGTTGAATGCGATCGTAGTTGTGGTTGCTGATTCTGAGTCAGTTGTTGCTGACTCTGTTGTTGATTCTGTTGCAGCTCCCGATGATGGTGATGATGCAAATGATGATTGTTGCCATTGTGGTTGTGATGCTGATTGTGCCGCGAATGCTGATTGTGATGTTGTATATGCGATGACTGCTGCAATTGTTGCTGTTGCTGTCTTGTGACTGTTGTATCTGCTAGAACCGTTAATAGACAACACAAGACCACAAATGTTATGTGGCCAATAACTTTTGAGACTTTCATTGTAATCCGTTCGTTCTGTTTGTCAGTTCGTTTAAGTTGTATGTGGCAGGTATTTTGATTAGCTTGAGCTGGGTTTTGCACTTCACGCGTATCAGATGTTTGTTATCAGTTTCACTTTGGATTTGTGTCTGAAAATATTTGAAATAAAAAAGATTTGATTTATTTAATAAGGAGATTTAATGCAACCGTGATAAAGTATAAAAAAATTTGTGAAACATTTCCGGAATGAATGAATGTGGAATCTAAAGGTTTCCAACTACCTGAATTGAAATTTGAAAATGTAGTCGATATTTTTAAGAAGCATTTGAAACAAGAATTTGGTAGATGTGGCATAATGATTTCGAGCAAAACGCCAGTCGCATATTTATGAACTTTTTGCAATTGCAGAAAAAATTGAATTTTATTACATAATTTCAAAATCATACATAAAATTACCTCTTTTGTAAATATTTAAATTTTATTTTCATTTATCGTTTTTTTCAAATTTAGGGTCACTATCTCACCATCGGGACAGAGCTATCTAATGTCGCATTTAACCTTGTTATCTAATCTTTGACGTTAACACCACCCATTTTGAGATTAAATTGACATTTCAGGCGGCAACATTGTGCTTATAGAGACAACAACGGGTCGAAATTATTAAAATTTACTACCGAAATTTGGAGTCAGTGGCCTCAACTTTAAGAGCGCTTTTCATCGGAAAATCATCTTCAGCGATGAGGCTCATATCTGGCTGAATGGCTTCGACAATAAGCAAAATATGCGTTATTGGCCAGACAGCAATCCACACGTAATCCATGAGTCATCATTGCATCCCGAAAAAAATACGGTTTGGTGCAGTTTATGGGCAGTACTTCTTCCGTGATGATCAAGACCGGCACATTACTGTGAATGCGAATCGCTACCGTTCAATGATAACCGAATAATTTTGGCCCCAATTGTGGTTCCAACAGGACGGCGCCACAAGCCACACAGCGAATGCCACAATCAATTTATTGGAAACCAAGTTTGGTGAAAGTGTTATCTCACGAAATGGCCCAGTCGATTGGGCGCCTCGGTCGTGCGATTTGACGCCGTTAGATTATTTCCTGTGGGGCTACGTCAAGAGTATGGTCTATGCCAACAAGCCAGCGACGATTGATGAACTTCGTACGAATATCGAACGTAAAATTGCAGCAGTATCGGCCGATTTTTGGTTGAAAACCGTCGAAAATTGGGTTCAGCGTCTGGACTTCTGCAAGCGTGCCCGTGGTGGCCATGCAAAAGAAATCGAGTTCCAAACATAATGGCATCGAACGTACTTTCACAGGAATAAAGAATTTCATTGGTATCTAAAACCGGTTTTGTTTTATTTAAAAAAACTTTTGCAGCGCTCTTATTGAAAAACCCGTTATCATAAAGTAACTATGGTATAGAGAAGAAAATTTACTCATGGTGGGAATGCGAACAAAGAAAACGAGGGAAACGCGTCGTTTCTCCGCTCTCTCTCTTACTCTCTTCATTGAATATTTCAATACACGAGCAGTTTTCTGATGATGTTATTGTATCTAACTATAGAAATTCCAACCATATTTAAATAAAATTACATAAAGTATGTAAAAAATATGAAATAATCAAGTTATGACGAGGGAAAGAAATGAGTTTGAGTGAATCGCGTCTAGTTTTTTGGTACTCCTCTACTAGGGTTGCCAAATTGCGCCGGTTTTTTCTTCTCTACTTGTACATCCTTTTTGCTTATACCAACGACGAGCAGGAATTAGACGACCAGATGATGTGCGCAATTTGGTAACCCTAGTAAAAGAGAACCAAAAAGTGGTAGCAATTCACTCAAACGCATTTCTCTCTCGCATCATATGTTGATTATTTCATACTTTTTGCATAGTTTATGTAATTTTACTTCAACACGGTTGGAATTTGTATAGTTATATACAATGACACTATCAAAACGCTGTTCGTGTATTGAAATATTCAATAAAGAGAGTAAGAGAGAGAGCAGAGAATGGCAAGGGTTTCACTCGTTGTGTTTTTTGGCATTTCAGTGAAGAGAAATTTTAACGGCCTAATGGTACATCGATTTTGTCTATACTTATATGCGATGATCTACCGATGGTATCAATTCGGTCACAGTACTCGTAGTTAGGTATCTGATGATGAACTTGGAAAATGTTCCTGACTTAGTAAGCTGGTAGTATGAACTTCTCATAGTACATTAACAAAAAATATAATTCAATTTACGTATAAATAACTGGACTATCAAATCGTGGTAATTAGTATCATTAACTTTTTTTCTCTGACCGACCGCAAAAATGGTCCGATGGTGCCTCAAGTCCAAAACCTGCACCAAACAGTGATAACGAAGCATGTCCATCTAGAAATTAATCTCATTCGGTGTAGTTTTAAAGTGGATTCCATTGAGCGTACAGTGAAAGAAAAGGCTTCATCAAATATATGAATTCCTTCATCAATTTAATGAAACATTTCCTTATTTTCCAACCTACGACACATTTCATTGAATTGATGAATGGATGAAGACGAACCAGCAGTAAGTAATTGTTTGCGAAACAGAACTCGAAGAAAGACGAAAAATAGGAAGACCAAGACTCCGCTGGAGGGATAAGGTTGACGAATCCCTGCGTACACTTGGTATAGCCAACTGGAGAAATAAAGCATAAGATCGAGCTGGGTGGCGAAATATGTTATCGTCGTTTTGTAAGGTACCTGACCCCCCGGAGTTGTTCGAGACCGGATAAGTAAATAAGACGAAGAACATTTCGTTAATCTTTCATCCATATTTCATCAATAGTTTATGTTGATTCAACGACAACGTTACATCAAGTTATTATAAGTTTGTCATCAAGATTAAGTAAATTTTTCACTATTTTGATGTAAATTTGTTGATTGTAAAATGTATGTTGTTAAATTTTCGTCAATTAGATGTAAGGTTGTCATCAATTTGATGTAAGTTTGTCATAAATTTTATGTATATTGGTCATCTTTTTGATGTAAATTGATTGCTAATGTGTAGCCAAACTCTTAGGACTATTTTTCATTGTAAAATATTCACGGTATAAGACAACATAAAAAATGCTCATAGCGTAGATATTGTTTACTGTCCATTGTACATACTATTCTATTTTATTATGTATTTATTTTCATTTTTCTAATAGTTTTTTTCTTCTTCTCTTTATTTTTTCAATTCTGCGGCCATATTTTGAATCGATCCCACTAATTATTTCTAAATTCCAATTATGAAGATTCATGTTGAAAATATCACCAATTCAATGATGCTGAAAAGGGCGAAAAAATCCAAAATCTTGAAACTGAAAAACCTTTTCATTAAGTTGATGAAATATATCATCATTTCAATGACAAACAATTGATGAACGTTTATCATCGATTTGATGTAAAGATTTTCTTTCAGCGTAACTTTCATGTTATTTCCACAACTAAAAATCAAAATAAGAATTTATAAAAAATATTTGATTCTACACAGGGCTGCGCCCGTTGTCTAATCGCATGTGTTACCACCGTCATAACACATCTTTCGTTGCTCATAAACATATGTGTTCGTTTGCAGCAAATAACTTAAGCAAACCAAGTATAGTTGCCTAAAATTTCGTTAGGGTTTTTCTTTGCGTGTATTAACATACGGGTATTTACCTAATACTTATGTTATTCTCTGTTGAATGGAATTTCTGAGTTCGCTTTCTAATCGGCTGTCTTACCCTCATGACACGTCTTTCGTTGCTCATAAACATATGTGTTCGTTTGCAGCGAATAACTTAAATTCGTTTGGTTTTTTATTTGCGTGTATTGACATACGAGTATTTACTTAATATTTCTGTTATTGCCTGTTGAATGGAATTTCTGTGTTCGTTTTCTAATCCGATGTTTACCATAATGACACGTCTTTCATTGCTCATAAACATATGTGTTCGTTTGCAGCGAATAACTTAAATTCGTTTGCTTTTTCTTTGCGTGTATTGACATATGAGTATATACCTAATATATCTGTTATTGTCTGTTGAATGGAATTTCTGTGTTCGTTTTCTAATCGGATGTCTTACCCTCATGACACATCTTTCGTTTCTCATAAATATGTGTGTTCGTTTGCACCAAACATATTAAGCAAACCATGTATAGTTGTCTAAAATTTCGTTTGGTGTTTTCTTGACACCCGTATTGATATACGAGTATTTACGTAATATATCTGTTATTGTCTGTTGAATGGAATTTCTGTGTTCGTTTTCTAATCGGATGTCTTACCCTCATGACACATCTTGCGTTGGTCATAAACATATGTGTTCGTTTGCAGCAAACATATTAAGCAAACCAAGTATAGTTGTCTAAAATTTCGTTTGGTTTTTTCTTTGCGTGTATTGACATACGAGTATTTACCTAATATTTCTATTATTGCCTGTTGAATGGAATTTCTGTATTCGTTTTCTAATCCGATGTTTACCCTCATGACACGTCTTTCGTTGCTCATAAACATATTTGTTCGTTTGCAGCGAATAACTTAAATTCGTTTGGTTTTTTTCTTTGCGTGTATTGACATACGAGTATTTACCTAATATTTCTGTTATTGTCTGTTGAATGGAATTTCTGTGTTCGTTTTCTAATCGGATGTCTTACCCTCATGACACATCTTTCGTTGCTCATAAACATATGTGTTCGTTTGCAGCAAACATATTAAGCAAACCAAGTATAGTTGTCTAAAATTTCGTTAGAGTTTTTCTTTGCGTGTATTGACATAAGAGTATTTACCTAATATTTATGTTATTGTCTGTTGAATGGAATTTCTGTGTTCGTTTTCTAATCGGATGTCTTACACTCATGACACATCTTTCGTTTCTCATAAACATATGTGTTCGTTTGCAGCAAACATATTAAGCAAACCAAGTATAGTTGTCTAAAATTTTGTTTGGTTTTTTCTTTGCGTGTACTGACATACGAGTATTTACCTAATATTTATGTTATTGTCTGTTGAATGGAATTTCCTGGATGACGAAGCAATAACAATGTGTTTGAATAAATATTTAAGTCTTTGGTCTTAAAATGTTTGCGAGAATGTTCCATTGCCTCAATCATTGTATTGCCGGGGGTTATGGGTTTCTTTACGTCTGTTTGTTTCAGGTAAGGGGTTTTGAAAACCTTCGCAAATTGATTTGACATACATTCACGAAAACTTTGTCGATAATTCCAACAAATCGACCTTGCTGGCAAAAAGTTCACTATATCCAACAATAGTTTCTGTGAATTCCAATCCAAATGCATTTCAATGAATTATTTATAGCTTCCTTGAACGGACAGCCAGACGGACATAATTTATTCTGGGCCACCACTGAATGAAGAGCCACAACCAACAAAATGAAGATGAGGTTCCCAGAACTGGCATTATGAGACATATCTTAGTAAAAATATGTCAACATTAATAAAAACTTTGAGACTAAATGACCTTGTCTTAAGCCAACAACCAGCAACGGTTAGAGTCAAACAATGAAGAAGAACAACGAAGGAGGAGAACAACATCAAATAAAGCGCCGAAAGGCAAACTAACGAAAAAAGAAACCGAAGAAATTATTGATTAGAAAATCATTAAATCATGTGAATGTACAGTGGATGAAGAAGAACGATTGAAACCCAACGAATGCAACCCAATCATTTAGTGAGAAGGGATGCGAATTTTCGATTTTGATGATAAATCACTGAGGATTTCGATAAATTGTCACTATGTGTGTGGCTTCTCACAAAACGACCAATTTCAAGCGGTTGTCTCAAATGTCTGGCTGCAGCTGTTGGGATGTACTTATACACATGTGTCAGTCGTTTTGCTGAGTCAACCAACAGTTGTACTGTGACTTAGAGAAACCTAGAATTAAAAACTTGTGATATGGATATTTGAGGAAGGCGAAAATGAAATATAAACAAAAAAACCAACAATTAAGTAGATACAACAAAAAAAGGTGAAGTGACCCAGACATACATAAATCAATAAAGAAGGAAGTACTGAAAAGTAAACAATAAAGCTGCCATCACGCCAACGCAATTCTTTCGGTTAAGATATTTAATAAGAAGGACACAATAGACTCAGACGGTGACAAGAAATTAAAAAAATACTACAAAAATTATTAAAAAATCTACACGCTGAAAAATCTGTCGTTTTATGTTGTTTGTATGCAAATATAATGTGTGTTTGAAGTTCGTTGCAAATATAATACACTTGTGTGCAAACACATTGTGTTTGCTATTCAATATTACATGTTTAAGACACAATGATTAATATGCTATAATATATGTGTTTGCGACGAAAATATATATGTGTTTGTGATACAAATACAGTTGTGTTTTTGCACTGTTTATGCTCTCTCGAGAGCAAGAGAATAAAAGAGGGAGAACGAGAGAGTCTATCTTGTAAGTGTGTATCTGTATTTTTGCATTATTCTGTCAGTGGTTCATAAATATTCTTGAATGGGTTTGTAAATTGCAGATAAAGTTTCATGTGAGCTCGGACGGTTAGATGGTTTTTGATGTTGCTTTGGGTTTTGTGTATATCTTTCGTATATATGTATGTGTGGTAAGTGAGAAACGATTTTGAGGAAAGAAACTGGAAAGGGCAACAACGTGAAGCCCTTTGTCTGTTCGAGCCTTTACTGAGAAAATCAGAACGGCGGATCGTTTGTGAAATATAACAAAAAAAATACAAGTAATTAATACACACTTAGCTTGCATGAACTAGATTTCTATATAAGTATATTGTTTGTGTACTAAATAATGATAACCAATGCATAGCTGAAACCTTCTTAAAATAAAAATGTGAGAGATGACAAAGAAAGGATAAGCAAAAGAGCAGCAGATTCTCATTTCATGAAAAAAAACAACAAATGTATTCAAGGCAAGTAAATGTAATAAGGGCCGTTTAAAATGTTTTAATTTTTTATATTAGTTATTTATAAATGTTCAAAATGTTCAATTCAATATCTTTGAATTCAAAGAATAATTCGATTCTAAATATTATTATGTTTGGGAGGAAATACACATATGTTTCAACGTAAGTATATGGAGGTTTGGGGGAAACACGCGAATGCTTCCACGTAAGTATATGGATGTGTGGGATGATAAACGACGCATATGTGTCCACGTAAAAGCATACATGTTTGCCAGCCAACATGCTACTGTTTGCATTTAAATACAAGTGTGTTTGGGACTTGCAGACATATGAATGAATGTTTGAAGTGATTTCCAAATATATACGTGGTTCCAGCAGAATATGTTTGGGAGAATATGTTACAGAGAATATGTTTCAGCGTGTATTATTCAAATACATACATGGGTCAGGCCACGAGAAGTGTGTCATAGTGGGTCAGGGATTTTGACCTTTGGTCCATATATCAAAAGCTTATGTCAATATATAAAACTCCACAAAAAATAAAAGTAAGTTTCCTGAAGTTGTTGTTGTTGTTGCAATTTCAAAATTTAACATTTCAGAAATTGAGTATTTTTCAGCAATATCCACAATTTTATATCTCGAAAACGACTTGAGACATTTGAATTTATTTTTTGATTTTTTAAGGAAAATTAAGGAAAAACTAAAATATTGTTTAAAGATCGCAATCGTATTTTGAATAAAGAGCCGGAGCAACAAAAATAATCAGCCATTCATCAGAATTTAGGAAATTTTATTATCTTTCAGAAACAGAAAAAATAAATTCGTATTTTCAAGTAGTTTCTGAAATAGACCATTTTTTATGGGACGACCTTTCGCCTAAAAAGCGAAAATGCAAAGTTTACACCCGTTTCTCTTTATTGTTCTTCTTTAGTTACGCAGTAACCATATCCTTTCGATCAAAATCTCTGACCCACTATGTCTCGTGACCTGACCCATATGATTTATTTATTTTGAAATATTTGAACTTCGTCTCTCAAAATATTTTATATTTTTTTTTATTTCATTGTTCAAGCTCAAGACCATTCTATATCTCTATAAATAGAGATATAGTTTTTTTTGAAAAAGAAGAGGTTTTGCAAATGCATCCTCATAATTCCGTCTAGCTATTTCAGATTTCGCCACAGATCATGGGTTTTTTGGAATGCTGCTTGTGAAAAATTCATCAAACTAAATGACAACGAAAACTCATCTGAATTGAGAATTTTCCACTATGCAAGTGTTCGAAAAATATCGCAATCAAAACATAAGAAAACATTTGCTAACAATATTTTTATTTTATTTTAATCCAATTTTTATTTTTTTAATCCAATTTATTTCTCATATTTAATTTCATTTATTTTATGTTTTGAATATTCAGAGTTTGTATTGTACATTTCAATTTCATTTAGTTGGTTTTTAATTCAAAGCGAAAATCTCAATCACTTTCGAGATGCCCTCAATTTGAAGGGAAAGATTTTATACAATTTTGCCAAATTTAGTTAATAACTTCTTCGTACTTACACTTGTCTTAATTTCGAATTGAAAATTTTAAAATACACTTGCACTTTCTATCACTTGAAATTTTCTTATAGTGCATTCACACTGCAGCGAGATTCTCTCATTTGGAGATTTCGAGTAAATTAACAGCTGATTATTGTATTGAAAAACAGATGTTTGACTACGAGATTTCGATTGCTGTGTGTTCAGGGCTTTACTATTTCAATTTAAAGCTCTGAAAAACTGAATTTTATTTTATTTTTTGTGAAATTGAATTATAAAACAGAACTTCTGTTAAAGATTTCTTAAATTTAAATAGCAAACTCGCAAAATCATTCGGAATATTCTCAATGTCTAGTAGAAAATGATTTTAGTTTCTCTCAATTAAATATGGAAATTAATTTTTTTATAATTTATTAAATTTTTTATTTTTTATTTTAAATTTTTTTATAATTTTCTTATTTGTTAAATGAAATCGCTTCATTTTATTAGGATTTTTTTGGCTTAAACTAGATACTCTGAATTTAGTTTAGCTTTTTCATTTGGAATCTTTTCAATAATTCCATAATTTAATTTGGAGTTCATAATTTCGTTTCGAGTTCATAATTTCATTTGGAGTTCTCTCAATTTCGAATGTAAATTTTTAATTTAATTCGGAATTCGAATTTCAGACGGTTACATAAAATTTAAAAAAAAATAATACTGAAAAACTTATTAAAAACTCTATGATTCAAAATCAACTAAAATTCATTTATTTTCAAATGTTTAAATAATAAAATATCTGATATTGAGGGGAAAATATACCCCCCGTGTCCCAAAATTCCATTATGAGGACTAAAGTTATTAAATGCCCATAATTTTGTTTGTGAAAGCCTAGAGAGTATTTGGAAATATTATTAGAAATTTTAATCTGAGTACAATTACAAAATACTGTATTAAGTATAATCTGAAATTTTTCAGATATATTGGTTAGATATGGTTAGTTACAGCTATTAAGCAAATTTATGATTATTAGTTAATTAAACAGACTTAATAAGAAAATCATGAAATCTCATTGATAGCACTGTTCTAGTCGACAAATGTATCAACGATATAAAAAATTGTATCGGTTAAACGTCACTTTTTTGAAAAAATTAACTTTTACCAATTCTCCAATTTTTCTACACTTTTTTTTGAAAAAAAAAACATTTTTTCCCCCTTTTTTCTACATAACTTCAAGAGACTACAAAATTTTCACCACAATATTTGGAAAAATTGTAGCCATGGTAAAGCTGAACAAATTTTGTGAACATATTAATACAATCTGAACATGTATAGACACAATAAATAGCACATAAGTACCACTTTGTAACTTGAAAATGGTAATTTGTATGTATAAGTATGTCATCATTGTTCGAGAATGACGTGTCCGAAGTTGTCCAAATACATTTATAAAAACTGAGAATTACAATACCTTTAATCTATTCCTATATTATTTCTCAATGTGAACAACAGTTTCGCAGTTATAAAAAAAAGAATAGTGAAAAAAATATTTTCGTTCTCAAAAAATTAACATTTTTATTATTAAAAAAAGAAGAAACATAAGAGACGGCAAATAGTGCAAAGCTTTATTAGTTTATCCTAAGGTCAATGGGACATGGATCATAAAAATCGATCGACGCGTTTCGCTCTTATTCACAATTTATTGAAGGATTCTCATTTTGTCAAGAATTGTGATTTTTTGTTTGAGTTGCATATGATGATCAATACAAATGTTGACAAAATCAGATGTCTTCGCTACCTCATTCAATTGTAATTCAGAAAATATCAATTGAAGTTCAGAATACATGACTTTAGTTTAACAATGTCTAATTCAAATTCAGAAAATATGAATTACAATTCCGAATTTCCATTTGAAAATCAGAAATATCAATTGAGATTCAGAAAATATCCAAAGAATATATATATTGGGCATTTTTGAGACAAAATGGTTTAAATAATAAAAAATTTCAAAAAATACACGAAAATTCCATTGAAATTACGAAACGATGGAGTGAAATTCAGAACTTTCAATTGAAGAAAATATCAATTCAGGAAAATATAACTTGAAATTCAGAAGACATCAATTGAAATTCAGTTAACCCAAATTGAAATTGAGAATATAGCAATTGAAACTCAGAGACAAATTATTTGAAATTCAGAATATAACAATTGAAATTCAGAGACGAATCTTTCGAAATTCTGAAAATATCAATTGAAGTTCTAAAAATATCAATGAATATTCAGAAAATATCAATTGAAATTCAGAAAATATCAATTGTAGTTCTGATAATGTCAATTGAAATCCAGAAAACATCAATTGAAGTTCTGAAAATGAGCCTGAGTTCTGAGATGAGCCAAATCCAACAAAAGTTGTTCGCGCCCGAAGCACTTCCAAGCAAATGGTCGCCTGTTTTTTCGGAAAAACCGGACATGTCGCAACCGTACCACTAGAACAACGCAGAACAGTGAATTCCAACTGGTACACAACCATTTGTTTGCCAGTTGTCTTCCAAGAAATCAGGAAAACCAATCGCCGAAGACGGATCACTCTTCACCACGACAATGCGAGCTGAACCAACTGCGGCTGAACCAACTGCATTTTGGAGCACCCAAAACATCGATTTGATGGGTCATCCGCCGTATAGTCCTGACTTGGCACCGAATGACTTCTTTTTATACCCGTACGTAAAAAACAAACTGAGAGGTCAACGTTTTTCGACACCTGAAGAAGCGGTTGCTGCATCCAGAATGCATGTTTTGGAGACACCTCAATCAGAGTGGCAAAAGTGTTTCGACAATTGGTTCAAACGCATGCAAAAGTGTATAAATCTTTATGGGGAATATTTTGAAAAACAATAAAGTGATTTTCGATGATTAATATCAATTGCAATTCAGAAAACTTCAATTGAAGTTCTGATAATATCAATGTAAATTCAGAAAATATTAAATGATATTCAGAAAATATTAATTGAAATTCTGACAAAGGTATATATTAGATGAAACCTGGATTGAAATCTTTGTAATAATTTTTCTGAATTTCAATTGATATTTTTCGAATATCTCCTCTTTACATGAGAACATGGATACGATCCCTGCTCTGACCACCTTACATTTCTTTCGCCGACGGTAACCTCGCTGAGTGAAGGCGACATGACAGGTTGGTGTGGATTTTGGAGTGGTGGCCTCATTGGCCCATTTTTGCGAAAATGCTGCTGGAAACGCGATTGTAGTCAACGGCAAACGCTACACAGTAGTGATGTGCGGTTCCACGTGTTTTAAAAATAGGATCCAGTCCGGATCCGAGAAGAACCGGGTATTTGTACCGGTTCCCGCTCTCAGCAAATTGCTGTCCCAAAGAGGCTTCGCTGAAATATCTTATTATAAGAATTATAAAATTTGATAAAAATACGCATTTTCTGTAGAGTCCGGTTCCAGACGACCGGTTCAGAGCAAATTGTTGTCCCAAAGAGGCTTAGGTGAAATATCTTATCATAAGAATTATAAAATTTGATAAAAATACACATTTTCTGTAGAGTCCGGGTCCGAGAAGAACCGGGTATTTGTACCGGTTCTCAGCATATTGCTATCCCAAAGAGGATTAAGTGAAATATCTTATCATAAGAGTCCGGGTCCGAGAAGATCCGGGTTTTTGTACCGGTTCCCGTTCTCAGAAAATTGCTGTCCCAAAGACGCTTCGGTGAAATATCTTATAAGAATATGAAATTTAATAAAAATACACATTTTCTGTAGAGTCCGGGTCCGAGAAGAACCGGGTATTTATACCGGTTCCCGTTCTCAGCAAATTGCTGTCCCAAAGAGGCTTACGTGAAATATCTTATTATAAGAATTAAAAAATTTTATAAAAATACACATTTTCTGTCGAGTCCGGTTCCGAGAAGAACCGGGTATTTGGACCGGTTCTCAGCAAATTGCTATCCCAAAGAGGATTAAGTGAAATATCTTATTATAAAATTTTGATAAAAATTCACATTTTCTGTCGAGTTCGGTTCCGAGAAGAACCGGGTATTTGTAAAATGCTGTCCCAAAGAGGTTAAGTGAAAAATATACATTTTCGTATCGTCACCTAAAGGTTCCTTTGGAAACGAGTCCTCTTTAGTCAGCAACTTTGCTGTTCCTTTCAACCTATTTTCAAGTTCCTGTATAATCGTTTTTCGGACTTTTTGGAACCGTTTTCGGTTGGTTTGAGCCCATTTTCGGTCCTCAACGAATCGTTTTCGGTTCATTTGTACCCGTCTTTCGGTTCTTGTCCGGTCGGTTCCTGTAAAGCACCAGTTCTTTCGAACCGATTCCTCGATTCTGTGCATCACTACTACAGAGCTATGATTAGTGATTTTTTATGGATTTTTTATGCATTGGAAAATATGAACTTGCATAATCTTTTGTTTCACACAGCGCATCAAACAATCGATCTTTTGCGCAGTAAGTTCAGTAATCGTGTTAACAGCCCGCCTCGGAGCTGCAATTTGACGCCTTTAATTTTTTTCTTTAGGGGTGCCGTTAAAGACCGATGCTAAGCTAGTATTCCAGAAACGATCCAAATTCTTAAGGGTAATATCGTCCGAGTCATTCGTGAGATAGAACTAGAAACCGTCAACAAAATCGTGGAAAATTCGACTGACAGAATTAGCTACTGCGAAGCCAGCCTCGGCAGCCTCAGGAATAAACTTGTGTTCCATAAATAATGACAATATTTGTTGTTTCCAATAAAGCCCTAATATACTAGAATAAATTACGTTTAGTTCATTTTATTTAATTTTTAAAAATTTCCTTGTCTTTGAACCACCCTATATTCATTAATAATTATAATTCTTAAATATTCCAAAAAAACATGTGCACATATTGTGCGTGCTGTTCCCTGTAAATTGAAATGAAGTTCTGAACAATAAATATCCACAAAAATTTATTATTTTATATATTTAAAAATAATAATTGTACTTTCACATGTCAATCCATTTCAAGCGTATTGTCACACTAAGACTGGAATGATTTGTTACGTCTGTGTTTTATCTCCCCCCAACAGTATTACCCCGTTCCGCCTCGCTCTTCCTACTGTTACTAGTATTATAATGATATTTTCCGTAAGCGTAATGTCACATAGTTCAACAGTCATTGTCACTGTCCCAAAATCCCACAGAAAAACAACAAGAATTCAAACAAAAACAAAGATATTAATTAAATGAACTCAGAGTGAGACACATGAAACTAAAATATTCATTCATACAAAATGTAACGAGGGAAACATAAAACTCTATAAATGTCCCGGCAGAACAAACAGCAGGAGGCACAGAGGGAGAAATTATACGAAAGGGTGTGTTGATGAAACGTATCATGGCATGGAATAGATACCAGGATGATGTACACTGAGAATGCCCAACAACACTAAACAGTGCTCGTAGTGTTTAAATACATTTTAGATTGTTTAAATAAAAATGTAATCGTTTGAAATTTAAAAATTTTAAAATGTTACCCATTATTTTTGTCTAAGAGGTTTTGTCATTCCCATGTGGCAACACTCTTTTTTATTTTGTATCGATGGCAAAACAAATTTGAATGCAATTAGTCATCATTAGGGGGGTTTTCTTCAATAACTTTTAGAATTTAGAAAAGTACAACTTGTTCCAATTCAACAGAGTGAAACATATGTTGTTAATGTTATTATTTAATGTAAATTTAAATTGAAAGGGATCAAAATAAGTTCGGGTACTTATAAATGCATCATCTTATTATCAACAATTCAGTATACAAATTTAACATTAAATCGAACTTTAAATTGTTCATAAATTCGTTCATATGATGTCTTATTTTAATTCTTTATATATTAACAATAAATTTTTGAAACCCATATGAATACAATTTGAAGATTCTTTGATTTCCAACAATTATTTGTATCTTTAAAATTAAAGTTTTCATAATTACAGGGTGATTCAAGAAGTTCCGGACAAATTTCTCCAGCGTATTCCTAGGCTCATTTCATGAAGAAAAGTCCACTAGGACCATGTCCGAAAATGCAAGGGTGCGAAATGGCAGCGGGTTCAACATTTTCAGATTAGTGGTCGGAGGGTAGTAGTGTAAAGTTGCTAACTTCTGAGCCAGTGGTCGAATTTTTTTGTTTTTGGGCTTGTTGGAAACGATAAGGTCCTGAAGAGGCTTTTCAGAATCAATAAAAAAAGTAGAAAAAAGTCAAATCGCCGAGATACAGAGCTTTCGGAAAAAATGGAAAAAAAATTCACATAACCTCAATTTGCTCAGCCAGATGGCAGGTAACTTATGTTTTTTTTTCTGTTGAAAGATAGCCATACCTCTTACCTTTCCAAAATTTACTGAAATGCAAAAATGTTTGTTTTTGTTTTTGGAAGCGAAATAACAGCACACATTTATTTGTTTCTGTAAATTAACACGTGTAAGATTTTATTTTCCAGTCCATTTTCCAGTCCATTCATCAGTGCCCAAAAAAGTTCGTAGTATTTATAGGTATTCATTTATAGAATTTTGTCATTCAACAAGTGTTTACGAAGGCGAAAAGTACAAGTGATTTTTGTCCGGTTTTGGTTTTTTTTTAAAGTGAATAACGACAAAAAAGTAAGAGTTTAAGCTGATCTCTGCTGCAGCAACAGTTTCGAGTACGTTGTGTTTTGAATTAGTAAAAATGGCAACTTATTCAAACGAAGAATTAGCAGACATTCATTACATGTATGGATTCTGCGATGGTAATGCAAGAGCTGCTGGGCGTGAATATGCATTACGACCACCAAACCGAACAACATTCAGTGAGACGCACCGCCCATTTCGTGAAGGTACGTTGTTTACACCGGAAATGAACAACACGACGTTGCAGTTGAAGAGTTAATTTTGGATGCGATAGACGAGAACCCAACGACAAGTACAAGACGAAGTTGGTGTGGCACAATCAAAAGTATGGCGCGTCCTTCACAAGGAAAAAAAAACATCCATTCCATTTCACACCAGTTCAAGAACTCTTGGCGGCCGATTTGCCACTACGCGTCAACTTTTGCCGTGAGATGTTGCAACGTGATGTACACGCATTTATGTTCTTACGTTCGATTGTGTGGACCGACGAAGCGCAATTCACGAGCATCATCGACAACACCTTGATTGGACCAAAAGTACTTCCGCCCAGGTTAAATTCGCAAAATTATTTGGCTTTTTTACAAGAAGTCATGCCAGAAATCCTAGAGGAAGTACCTCTTGCGGTACGAAATCATGTTGTCTACCAACAAGATGGTGCTCCAGCGCATTACGGGCTAATTGTGCGGGATTGGCTTAACACCAATTTCCCTCATCGTTTGATCGGACGAGTTGGACCAATCGCCTGGCCGCCACGATCTCCAGATCTCACACCACTTGATTTCTCTTTGTGGGGCTACATGAAAGATTGTGTGTATTCTGTGCAGATCCACAATCGTGAGCACTTACTTGCACGCATTGGGGAAGCTGCGGTGAAAGTTCGTGAAAAGATGAGTGAACTAAACGTGGCGGATGTGGTTCGCAAACGGCTGCAATTGTGTTTAGTAGAAAATGGGAACCACATTGAAAACTTCCTTTAACATCAAATGTTTTTTTTTCCTTATGTGTTTGATTCTTCAGCCAAAAATTTCAATAAAATAAAATCTTAAAGAAGCGTTCACAATGGCAGCAAGGAATTTGTAATTCAAGCCTTCTCGTTCCCACTCACAGTATTGCATATAATGCCCTCTCATGTTTTTCGTGAAATTGGAATTCAAATTTGTCATAGAAGTAGGTTCTACTTCTACTTCAAATTGGAATTTGTTCGAATCAGTTTATTCTACTGACCGCTAGGGGCGCTCTACTTCGAATTTTGTTTTAAAACTTGAAAGGATGAATGAAAATGTAAACATTTTGTATCAAAACAAACATTTTAATAAATAATATTATCTGTAGAATCTGCCAATAACAATAATTTCACATATAATTATAATTTTCAAACAAATCAGCTGATGAAAATGTGAAATGTGTAGTTGTTTGTAGTAAGTGTAGTTCGTGCCAATTTTATTAATAAACAAAAGAAAAAAGTTTAAAAAAAGCTGACATTCTCAGGTTTATCGAAACCGTCCTAGGCCATGACATATTATGGAACATAAGTTTCTAAACATTTCTATAGAAAAATTTGAAAACATTTCTAAAGAAAAATTTTAAAATATTTCTGTAGAAAAATTTTAAAAAAATATTCCTATAGAAAAATTTTAAATCTTTTGAGAACATTTGTATAGAAAAATTTGAGAACATTTGTATAGAAAAATTTCAAAAAATTTCTATAGAATAATTTTAAAACAACTCTATAGAAAAATTTTAAAAGATTTCTATAAAATTTTACAATTTTTCTATAGAAAAATTTGAGAATATTTCTATAGAAAAATTTGAGAAGATTTCTATAGAAAAATTTGAAAATATTCCTATAGAACAATTTTAAAACTTTTCTATAGAAAAATTTTAAAACATTTCTATAGAAAAATTTTAAAACTTTTCTATAGAAAAATTTGAGAACATTTCTGTAGAAACATTTCAAAAAATTTCTATAGAATAATTTTAAAACAATTCTATAGAAAAATTTTAAAATATTTCTATAAAATTTTACAATTTTTCTATAGAAAAATTTTAAAACATTTCTATAGAAAAAATTTAAAACTTTTCTAAAGAAAAATTTTAAAACATTTCTATAGAAAAATTTTACTACTTTTCTATAGAAAAATTTTAAAACTCTTCTATAGAAAAATTTGAAAAGTTTTCTATAGAAAAATTTGAAAAGTTTTCTAAAGAAAAACGCTTAATACTTTTTGCTCCAGGTAGAGGTACAAATCTGAGGTCAGTGTCTCACATTTAATTTTTCTATTTTTTACTGTTTGTTTTTTCGTTTGTATTGCAATTCTCCATGGTTTTCAATCCCCAAATATGTATACTGCTGTATAATGTCAACAATGTTGCCAGTCAGCTGTTTTTTCGAACTTATTCGAACAAATTTGTTGCTTGCATTGTGAACGCCTGTTGAATTTGTTGCTATCATTGTGAACGAGCCTTAAACGTGTTAATTTACAAAAACAAATAAATGTGTGCTCTTATTTCGCTTCCAAAAACAAAAACAAAAATTTTTGCATTTCAGCAAAATGGTCATAACTTTGGAACGGTAAGACCTCTTCGTTTAGGTCATTTTGGAAAGGTAAGAGGTATAAAAAAAAAACATAAGTTACCTGCCATCTGGCTGAGCAAATTGAGGTTATGTGAATTTTTTTTTCCGAAAGCTCTGTATCTCGGCGATTTGACTTTTTTCTACTTTTTTTATTCATTCTGAAAGGCCTCTTAAAGACCGTTGCCTTTCCAACAATCCGACCACTGGCTCAGAAGTTAGCAACTTTATCCTACTACACTCCGACCGCCAATCCGAAAATTTTGAACCCGCTGGCATTTCGCACCCTTGCATTTTCGGACATGGTCCTAGCGGATTTTTCTTCATGAAATGAGCCAAGGAATACGCTGGAGAAATTTGTCCGGAACTTCCTGAATCACCCTGTATATACAACGTTGTAGTAGTACAAATTAAAGTTTCGAAATTGTACTAACAAGTACATAAAGTGTACCAAAAACTACTATAGAGTACGCATTTATTTATTTAAGACTTCAATTGATGTTTTTTTCAATTGATGTTTTTTTAAATTTTAATTGATGAGTTTCAAATTTCAAATATAATTATTAAATTTCAATTGATGTATTTCAAATTTCAATTTATACTTTACAATATTAAATTGATATTTTCCAAATTTCAATTGGAAATGATGTACAACTTAAAACTTTTAAAGAAATGTAAAAAAACTGATGCTACCATTGAACGGTTCTGATTTTTCTGAACAATTTGGCGATATAACAGGCTGTGGTGTATTTTCTAAGGACCTAAGGCTATCCATTGCGAATGGCTGCCTTATAACAGTCACTACACTGAAAGAAAAAGCTTCATCAAATGTTTGAATTCCTTCATCAATTTGATAAAACATTTCTTAATTTTCTAACCTACGACACATTTCCTTCAATTGATAAAGAACATTTCGTCAATCTTTCATCCATATTTCATCAATAGTTTATGTTATCGTTGAGATAACTTTCATCAAGTTGATGTAAATTTTTCATAATTTTGCTGTACATTTTTCATAAATTAGGTGTAAGATCATCAATTTGATGTAAGTTTGTCATAAATTTTATGTAAATTGGTAATCATTTTGATGTAAGTTGGTTGTTAATGTGTAGCCAAACTCTTTGGACTACCTTTCAGTGTAAAAGTTCTCAAAAACGCGATATAAGACCTCTTAAATTTGTATTTTCTCTTCATTTTTTTAATACTAATTATACATCTATATTTTGAATCGATCCCACTAGTAATTTCTAAATTTCAATGATGAAGATTGATATAAAAAATACCATCAACTCAAGGAAGCTGAAAAAGGTGAAGAAACGCACAATTTTCAAACTGAAGAACCATTTCATTGAGTTAATAAAATTTGTCATCCATCCAATGAAGTACATGAACATTTATCATCGATTTGATGTAAAGATTTGTGTTTACTAGGCAGAAATATTAGCTATTACGAAAGTACCAGAATGACTGAGAAGTTACATTCCGACTAAGATCGGAATGAATATTTTCTTTGAAAGTCAAGCTACCATCAAGTTCCTGGAAACTATCTTCCTCAATTCGAGAACTGCCCTCGACTGTCGCAAAGATTTTAATAAAGTGGCTGAATAAGATTAATATTCATATTATTTTGGGTGGTGGCCCCAGGGGCATACCAGGGAACTGCAAAACAGATGAACTTATCAGACTAGGGACTACCTTGCATGCTATAGGGGATTGGGAATTGCATCGTGCAAGTTCTTCTTGAGGAATTCTGTCCTTACGGCAACTAACGGTAGATGGTCACTAGCAGGGAACTCAGTACATTCCAAACTCATGCATAGGCTTGAAACTAGAGTGTCCAAAAAAACCGGAAGTTTTTAGAAACTGGTTTTCGGTTTGTTCAAAAAATTAATTTTTCTAGAAACCGGTTTTCGGTTTCTTCGAAAAATCAATTTTTCAAGAAACCGGGTTTCGGTTTTTAATTTTGACAAAAACCGGTAGAACCGGTTTTTTCGGGTTTTTTGCTTTAAATTAAATTACACATATAGAACTTAAAATACATTTGTTTATACACATATTTGTTGTAAAAGTTAAATGAAAAATAATGAAATTCAAAAATTAAAATGACATTTTTAATTAATAATAGTGCTTATCTTCCTTACCATGCTACCCAATGGGTAGCGAAATATTGAGGAATAAAAAAAATTAAAAATAAACCTAATGCTCGAACATTTTAATTTGAAATATAATACGAAAGGTTGAAAAAATCATCACATTTTAAAAGTTATATATCATATTCCAATTTGTAATGCGTGTTTTATATAATATTTGAAAGTTTTATTCAAATTTGCTTTAAACTGATTTAAAATCGAAAATCATATTCAATTTTGAAAAAGATTTTCATGTATGAAAATCTTATTAAGTTTAAAACATTTAATTATCAACTAATTTTAATTTTGAAATTTGATAAAAAAAAAATGTTCTTAATTAATTTTTAATTAATTTTAATTCAAGTCATAAAATCATTTTGAAAATTTTTGTTGGATATGTCATTTAGAACTTATTAAAGCATAAAATCATATTTCACAATAGAAATCATGTTTCTTAATTCCAAAATAATACTTAATACTAAAATTCGAAAATTATATCAATTATTATTATTTTTTTTTTAGGATATTAACACAAGTTACGTAAAATCCGATTAACCGACGTCAAATTACCGGTTTCCGGTTTGTTCGAAAATTTATTTTTTTAAAAAACCGGTACACGGTTAAGCCCCGGATTTTCGGATTCGGTTTTGGACACTCTACTTGAAACGCACTATCGCCCTACTGTTGCTATCGTGACCAGACTAGAGTTGGATAGTTCATGAACTATATAGTTCATTTAGGGTGACCAGACATGCCCTCACAAACATAATCTACATGTTCGATATGGGTGAACGTTTCGACCGGCCACCTTAAATGAACAAGTTCGAGAACTACACCATTTCCAATTGAAATTTGAAAACTATCAATTTAATTTTGAAAAATATCAATCGAATTTCTATTTGAAATACACCAATTGAAATTTAAGTTTGCAAGACATCAATTCAAATTTATAAATAAAAAACATCAAATGAAATTTAAAACACATCAATTGAAATTTAAAAGACATCAATTGAAAATTAAAAGACATCAAAATTTAAAATTCATCACTGGAAATTTTAAAACTATTAACCGATTTTATGTATTAGATTTTTAAATATCAATTGGTGTATTTTAAATTTGAATTGATGTGTTTTAAATTTCAATTGATGCATTTCAAATTTCAATTGATTTGTTTTAAAATTCAATTGATGTATTTCAAATTTCAATTGATGTGTTTTAAATTTCAATTGATGTTTTTTAAAACTCAATTCATGTGTTTCAAATTTCAATTGATGTGTTTTAAATTTCAATTGATGTTTTTTAAAATTCAATTCACGTATTTTAAATTGCAATTGATATATTTTAAATTTCAATTGATGTGTTTTAAACTTCAATTGATATATTTTAAATTTCTATTTGG
The DNA here is from genome assembly GCA_963931995.1 of Phaonia tiefii. Classification (NCBI taxonomy): domain Eukaryota; kingdom Metazoa; phylum Arthropoda; class Insecta; order Diptera; family Muscidae; genus Phaonia; species Phaonia tiefii. The sequence continues at coordinate 60,352,430 of OZ008369.1, read as the reverse complement.
TGTATTTGGTCTATGGTGTATTTTAAATTTCAATTGATGTCTTTTAAATTTCAGTTGATGTGTTTCAATTGAAATTTAAAAGACATCAAATGAAATTTAAAATTCGTCACTGGAAATTTTAAAATTATTAACCGATTTTATGTATCAGACTTGTAAATTTCAATTGGTGTATTTTAAATTTGAATTGATGTATTTTAAATTTCAATTGATGTGTTTCAAATTTCAATTGATGTGTTTTAAATTTCAATTGATGATTCTTAAAATTCAATTGATGTATTTCAAATTTCACTTCATGTACTTCAAATTTCAGTTGATGTATTTTAAATTTCAATTGATGTTTTTTAAAATTCAATTCATGTGTTTTAAATTTCAATTGATATATTTTAAATTTCAATTGATGTGTTTTAAACTTCAATTGATATATTTTAAATTTCTATTTGGTGTATTTGGTCTATGGTGTATTTTAAATTTCAATTGATGTCTTTTAAATTTCAGTTGATGTGTTTCAATTGAAATTTAAAAGACATCAAATGAAATTTAAAATTCGTCACTGGAAATTTTAAAATTATTAACCGATTTTATGTATCAGATTTGTAAATTTCAATTGGTGTATTTTAAATTTGAATTGATGTATTTTAAATTTCAATTGATGTGTTTCAAATTTCAATTGATGTGTTTTAAATTTCAATTGATGATTCTTAAAATTCAATTGATGTATTTCAAATTTCACTTCATGTACTTCAAATTTCAATTGATGTATTTTAAATTTCAATTGATGTTTTTTAAAATTCAATTCATGTGTTTTAAATTTCAATTGATATATTTTAAATTTCAATTGATGTGTTTTAAACTTCAATTGATATATTTTAAATTTCTATTTGGTGTATTTGGTCTATGGTGTATTTTAAATTTCAATTGATGTCTTTTAAATTTCAGTTGATGTGTTTCAATTGAAATTTAAAAGACATCAAATGAAATTTAAAATTCGTCACTGGAAATTTTAAAATTATTAATCGATTTTATGTATCAGATTTGTAAATTTCAATTGGTGTATTTTAAATTTGAATTGATGTATTTTAAATTTCAATTGATGTGTTTCAAATTTCAATTGATGTGTTTTAAATTTCAATTGATGATTCTTAAAATTCAATTGATGTATTTCAAATTTCACTTCATGTACTTCAAATTTCAATTGATGTGTTTTAAATTTCAATTGATGTTTTTGAAATTTCAATTGATGTGTTTCAAATTTCAAATGATGTATGTATTTTAAATTTCAATTGATGTTTCTTAAAATTCAATTGATGTTTTTTAAAATTCAATTGATGTAAAATGGTGTAATGAACGACTTCGACACAAGTCTAGACCGGACAACTCACTCATCGTGTCTGCCATGATGGGTGACACAGTATCATTGGACGACACGACAGTAGAACAACTTCTATGTCTGTGCCCGCTCTTTTCAGAGGGGGCTACACTAGGCTCACATTTCTTTGAGGAGGTAGCAAATCTGGCTGATGTTAACACCCACTAACACTTGTGCTTTTTGAGGTAACCAAACTGGTTTAACGGAAGGAACTAGGAAAACCTAATTTTTTCCTTTTGATCCTGTGGTATCACAATAGATCAAAAGGTCTAACTGAGACTAACATACAGGCTGTCATTCAAACATAACTTAACCTAATCTTGCAAAATGTTCTTAAAATTTCAATACCCGTTGACCTTTATATTTATCGTAAAAGTAAAATTAGAAATGTTTTGGTGGTAAATGAAGTTCCGTTTCCAACCATACAAACGATTTTTACAATAATGGTTTCTTATTTGGGATAAACGTTGGCTGCAACTGTTGTGTCCCACATTGAGTGTATGTAGCAAAAGAAACAATTTTCCGGCAAACGACATTTGAACGCTTTTTCTTTGCATGCAGCAGAATCACCATGATAGTATGACAGTTTTACATACAATTCAGTGAAATGCAACATTGATCTTGTGATTGCCAAAGTGTTAAATCCTTTGTTAGTAACTACAGGGCTAGTGACAAATTGTACACTGATAAAAACTATAAAATTAATATTATCTACCGGTATTATCTCCAGCTCAAGTTTCCTACAGTTAAAACTAACTAAAAGTTGTAGCTGTCAGTTAGTATTGAGTTTAAAAGTTATAGCTGTCAGTTAGCTGTAACCAGACATTGTGATAATGCCCCCTAATATAATTCTAATACTGACTAAAAGCCCCGCAGAATTCACTGTTTATGTTGAAAATTGTGTGGGGTAAATTTTGAATTTGATGCATTATAGCTTGCAACTCACTCACCCTAGAACTCCCTCTACATTTTGTATTATTGTAATAATTTCTTTAGAAAATGATTTCAAGCATAACATAACAATTTCAAGCATAACATTACGGAATTATTTAGAAGAAAAAAGTTTGAATAATCAATGTTAGTCTATGTCAAAATATTTACATATGTCATGCAAATCAACCGTAACGAATTATTTAAATCTTTGATTCTTGTTACTGCTTGAGAGCATTTTCATGCCACACAAATTCTTAGACAGATCGAAATCAATGAAACGGCTTTGGAGTTTAATTGCATTTACATGATTATCATTAATAATTATAATATGACATTTTTTATGTTGTGTTTGATTTATTTTTAAAATAAAATACTTGGGATCAGTGAAATCGTATACAACATCATATAATCCATTCGTGTTTGTTGTCTATTTTTTGGTGATCGAGTCAAGCGTAAGTTTTGTAGTAGTAACCTTAATGGGTTATGTGAAAGAAAAAGGTCAATCCCATCGATCTTTTGCCTGTCCTACTCATATTTGTTTAATTGCCTCTTTTCTTGTGTTAAATATAAGCTGATTGCTGTCTTCTATTGAGGGTCTCATTAAGGGCTCTTAAAAGTTGTCATTTGTTTTCCATTGTTGTCATGTTAATTATTACTAATGCGATTATTTGTATCAATTATTGTATTTTTAATATTCGAAATGCCTTAACGGAAATTAGTTTCAAATGAAATGAAACCCCATTAAATCCCCATTTATAAAGTGAAATTGATCATATTCTCAGTTAAAAAATTTAAAATGTTGAGTCTTCAATAAATTCACTCTAAAAGTGTATTCCGCAATTTACTATTATATATTAGTAATAATACTTTTTGTCAGACTGAGTAATTAATGAGTAAAATAACAAAGTAAACTTCGGAACACGTTAAAAGATTTTACCAGGAAATTAAAATTCCCTATTTGTCGCAATTCTTTCAATTATTCTGCAACTATTGATGAGCCATTCAATTCAATTCAATTCAATTCAATTCAATTCAATTCAATTCAATTCAATTCAATTCAATTCAATTCAATTCAATTCAATTCAATTCAATTCAATTCAATTCAATTCAATTCAATTCAATTCAATTCAATTCAATTCAATTCAATTCAATTCAATTCAATTCAATTCAATTCAATTCAATTCAATTCAATTCAATTCAATTCAATTCAATTCAATTCAATTCAATTCAATTCAATTCAATTCAATTCAATTCAATTCAATTCAATTCAATTCAATTCAATTCAATTCAATTCAATTCAATTCAATTCAATTCAATTCAATTCAATTCAATTCAATTCAATTCAATTCAATTCAATTCAATTCAATTCAATTCAATTCAATTCAATTCAATTCAATTCAATTCAATTCAATTCAATTCAATTCAATTCAATTCAATTCAATTCAATTCAATTCAATTCAATTCAATTCAATTCAATTCAATTCAATTCAATTCAATTCAATTCAATTCAATTCAATTCAATTCAATTCAATTCAATTCAATTCAATTCAATTCAATTCAATTCAATTCAATTCAATTCAATTCAATTCAGTTCAATTCAATTCAATTCAATTCAATTCAATTCAATTCAATTCAATTCAATTCAATTCAATTCAATTCAATTCAATTCAATTCAATTCAATTCAATTCAATTCAATTCAATTCAATTCAATTCAATTCAGTTCGATCTGATTCGATTAAATTCAAATCAAGTCAATTCAATTCAATTCAATTCAATTCAATTCAATTCAATTCAATTCAATTCAATTCAATTCAATTCAATTCAATTCAATTCAATTCAATTCAACTCAATTCAATTCAATTCAATTCAATTCAATTCAATTCAATTCAATTCAATTCAATTCAATTCAATTCAATTCAATTCAATTCAATTCAATTCAATTCAATTCAATTCAATTCAATTCAATTCAATTCAATTCAATTCAATTCAATTCAATTCAATTCAATTCAATTCAATTCAATTCAATTCAATTCAATTCAATTCAATTCAATTCAAATTCAATTCAATTCAATTCAATTCAATTCAATTCAATTCAATTCAATTCAATTCAATTCAATTCAATTCAATTCAATTCAATTCAATTCAATTCAATTCAATTCAATTCAATTCAATTCAATTCAATTCAATTCAATTCAATTCAATTCAATTCAATTCAATTCAATTCAATTCAATTCAATTCAATTCAATTCAATTCAATTCAATTCAATTCAATTCAATTCAATTCAATTCAATTCAATTCAATTCAATTCAATTCAATTCAATTCAATTCAATTCAATTCAATTCAATTCAATTCAATTCAATTCAATTCAATTCAATTCAATTCAATTCAATTCAATTCAATTCAATTCAATTCAATTCAATTCAATTCAATTCAATTCAATTCAATTCAATTCAATTCAATTCAATTCAATTCAATTCAATTCAATTCAATTCAATTCAATTCAATTCAATTCAATTCAATTCAATTCAATTCAATTCAATTCAATTTTTTTTTTTTTTTTTTTTTTTTTTTTTTTTTTATTAGTTTGAATATTCTTTAATATAATTTCATTTACATTTATCTTATTCCCCGCGAAGCCCATGACTTGTAGGCAAGGTATATATAATATAAATATTTCATTAAATTAATTTCATTCATTCTACATATGTAAGTTAACATTCTCCATGTATAAATATCTTTATATAAATCCCGCTTCATTGCGATTCTATAAAATACTTTTTGACCATTCTTTTGCGTTTATACTTATCTCTAATATTTAAGAAATTTTGTGGCAATGTGTTTAATGTTGTTGGCAGTTGGACATTCAGTGTGCTTTTCCCGTGTTTATTGTTATGCCTCGATACTTTAAATCTTCCTTCGGATCTTCTTCTGGTGTTGTATTCATGATCGACTGGTTCAAGATATTGGTCATCATGAAACTCATTTATAATTGTTGTTTTATATATGTTTTTTACATTTAATATGTTGTTTTGTTTTGCGAAGAGTTTATGTCTTTCTTGCGAGGTATTGCTTGAATTGTTGTTATTATGAATGTTATTTTGAGTGTTTATACCGTTTAAGATGTTACTATGTATATTTGTTGTGTTTTCGGTTTGTGTAGTGTTTGTTCGGTTTTTCATTAATATTTTGATTAGGCGATTTTGTTTTTGCTGCAGGATTCTGCAGTGTGACGAGTTTCCAAAAGCAGATATTCCATGACGAATATACGACTCCGCCAGAGAAAAATATGCTTGCTTTGTGACCGATAGTGGAGCGCAATTATTTAAATGGTATAGGACATACGATGCTTTACGGAGTTTTATATTCAGGGATATTATATGTTCCTTCCAGCTGAATTTGTTGTCCACAATGACTCCTAAGTATTTATAGGTGGTGACGAGTTCAATATTTGTAGTGCAGTTGTCATAAGTGTCAGGCGAGGTAATCCGGTTTTTATGAAGGCACTCAGTATTATGGAATTTTAATGCAATAGGGGTATTTACTATGTGGGGCAGTTTTATATGCATCAGCTTCGTTTTGGCCGCATTAATTATTAACCCGTTGTCGTGGCACCATCTTGCGATCAAATTAAGTTCTGATTGCATTATCTGAACAGCTGTGTCTAAATCCTTATGTGGTACAATGATTGCGGTATCATCTGCATAGGCGAAAGTCTTACTATTATTTAAAATGCTCATCATTTCGTTAGCATAAATCAGGTACAGAATTGGTCCAAGTTTGGAACCTTGCGGTACTCCGTTACTTAGCATTACTTCCTGACTAATGTGGCCTTCAATTTTCACGCGATAAGATCTACATTCCAAGTAGTTTTTAAACCAATAGAGACAATGGCCGCGAATTCCACATCTTTCCAACATTTCTATTAAATTTTTATGCGAAAGCGTGTCAAATGCCTTGCTGAAATCAATGAAGAGTACCAGGCAGTGTATATTCTCGTTCAAGCATTGGTTGATATAGGTGGAAAAGTGTCCTAATAATTTGTTAATATTTTTCCCTTTTTGGAAACCATATTGATTTTTGCTAATTATGCTGTATTTAGCTAGGAAGTTGTTCAGCCTTCTTACCATAATCTCTTCCAAGACCTTCTCTAGTATTGGTAGAATGGATATTGGCCTATAGTTATTATAGTCGGTTTTAGCACCATTTTTAAATATAGGTCTAACAAGCGCAGTTTTAAATAGTTTCGGCAGTACACATTCATTCAAACTTGAGTTTATCAAAGACGTAATTGCTGGTGCAAGTTTTTCTATCAAAGACGTAATTGCTGGTGCAAGTTTTTCAGAATTGTTACGGATATCTCTCGGCCGTATACCATCCGATCCAGCTCCTTTTTTTAAGTTTATAGTTTTTAATATGTCTGTAATTTCTATTTCAGTAGTTTTTTCTATAAAAATCGTATTTGTTATTCTTTTTTCGCTCGTAATTAAAGTTTTAATGTCACAGTCATGTATAATATTGGAAACATTTTCTTTGAATTTTAATGCAAAGTTTTCCGTTACAGATTTTAAGCATTCATTTTTAAAGTTTATCTTAATTACTTCATCTACATTGTTCACCTTTTTGCCAATAATTTCATTTATTAATAGCCATGTTCCACGTATGTTGTATCTGTTTTTTATAAATTCAATCCGACGATATTCGTTTTTTGCATATGCAATAATTTTATTCAATTTGTTGTTGAAAAGTTTGTATTCAGTTTCTTTTATTTTGTTATTTATACTTTTTCTGTGCCTTTGATACAATTTATCTTTCACATCACAATAGCTTAATATTTCTTCGCTCAACCACGGATATTCATTTCGTTTCTTGATTTTTCTTGGCGTTTGTTTTGACTTATTGTAAATTTCTGTGAATTTTTTGTAAATGTTATTGAAGTTATCAACACATGCATTATTTTGATTTGATAAATCAGTCCATTTAACTTCTTTTATTAATTTCTGTACTTTTTTTGAATTGATTTCTGACCGATTTAATTTAGGTTGGTTTCCCGTACCCTGGCTGGCATCATTACCATTTACGTTTGTTGTGTTTTCTTTGCCATCTTCTCCTAAGCACCCAAACAATGAGTAATGGTCAGATATGGTAGTCATTATAACAGCAGCATGGGCAGTTGTTATTGTTTTGTTATTACGCACAAACATATGATCTATGCACGTACCTTTATTTTTATTTATTTCTTCTCTTGTTGTTTCTTTAACCATGCATTTCAACCCATTTGAAACCATCATATCTACATATGTTCTTGTTGTTTTGGCGTTTTCTTTTGCAATATTAATATTCATATCACCAACAATTATCATTACGCGGTTTTTGTGTATTTTGTTTATCACTTGCTCTATTTCGTTTATGAACATGTTGATGTTTAAGCGAGGGGGACGGTAAACGGTTAGAAAAGAGATTGTGTTTTTGTTAAGTGACAAATCTATTTGTATTGATTCGAAGTATTTTGTGTTTAGATGTGTAGTGGTAAATTGTATGTTTTCTTTGACATATACGGCAATTCCTCCCCCAGTACTTTCTCTATTGAGGAATACACTGTTAAAATTCTTTATTGTGTAGAATCGATTTTCATCGTCTAATATATTTGTTTCCACTAGTATTATAAATTTAACTTTTTCAATTATTTTGTTGATGCTAGCAATAAATGTGTTAAAATTTTTGCGTAGAGATCGAATATTCATATAGATAAAGGATGATGAATATTCTATTAAATTCTCATCAATTTGATTGAAATTATTTAATGTTTTTATTTGTTTCATTTTTTCTTTATTTTCTATTTCTCTTTGTGATAAATTTTTATATTTATTTATATAGATATTTTCGGTAAATTTTCGTTTCTTTTTTAAACGTTTTTAGTTTTTATCTTTTAGGCTTATGATTTTTCTGAGTGTTTTTTGTTGAGAGTATTTCTCGTTACTTGTTATTGCAATTAGTACTTAACAGATTAATTCCAAATCGTTTTCGTTATTTATATTGATGATGTTGGATCCCTCGACCTTGCGCGCATGTATTTCTCCATTTCGTACCCAAGCAAATTTCCAATTTGCCTCTTGTATTTTATTTTTTGTTAACCATAACAAACGACGGTTATGGGTAGTTAGTTGATCGTTTATATATATGTATTTTTTGTTTTTATTTTCATTTTCATCGTTGTTATTGTCCTTGTTTATTAATTTTGCATCGACTCTGTGTCTATTTAAGTTGCTCATTATTTCTCTCTTCTTTCGAAGAGAGCAAAATTCCACAACCACTCTATTATTTCTTTTTGTTTTATACGCACTGTCTATATCATTCTCATTTAAATTTACTTCGACACTTGACGCAATTTTTAACATCACTTCAGTCGCACTTAGATCATCATTAGTTACATTATTGATTTCTACAGTTTTTTCAATTGTTTTCTGTTCTAGTTTGTTTATTTTAGTCTCCATTTCACTTATTCTTTTGTCCTTTTCTCTGTTTTGATTTTGGAGTTCAACGACTTGGGTACTGAGGTTTGAGACATTCTCATTTATTTTGTTTAGGGTGATTTGTTGAGTTTGTAGCTGAGTATTGATGGACGCAAGCTGTGTAGTTATTTGTGCCATCATCATTTGCATTACGTCAGTCCCTTCTGGTACCATAGGTTGTTGTTGTATTGCGTTGATAGCAGGTTGTTGCTGTTGCATTGTATATAATGTTTGATCTTGAGTGGGGTTTGTGTGCATTTGTTCTTTAAAGCGTTTGTTGTTGTTGTCGGCAAAAACTTCATCCTCATTATTATCTTCATCTTCGTTTCGTTTTTGTTTTTGGCTATTTGAGTCTTCAGCAATAATTATTTCGTAGTTGATGTTGGGAGAAATTTTGCGATCTCTACATTTATGGCACTTCCATGCAGCTTTTTTATCAGCATTCATTCCAGCATATGTTGATTGTTGAACAGAGCAGCAGGGGGAACAGTGGTAGCGTGCACTGCATAAGCTGCATTTCATGTGTTTTTTCGTAAGTTGCATCTTACATTGACCGCAAGAGAGATTTTCCTGAGGCACATTAGACATCTCGATATCACTTTCTTTCTCTCACTCACACTTAGCGGAAACCGAATTGGCAAAGAACTTGTTATTTGTGCGCACAACTGAGAAACACGACCGTTCGCAATGAAGGCAAGAACTGAATTGAATTCAATTCAATTCAATTCAATTCAACATTAGACATCTCGATATCACTTTCCACCACACTTAGCCGAATTCAATTCAATTCAATTCAATTCAATTCAATTCAATTCAATTCAATTCAATTCAATTCAATTCAATTCAATTCAATTCAATTCAATTCAATTCAATTCAATTCAATTCAATTCAATTCAATTCAATTCAATTCAATTCAATTCAATTCAATTCAATTCAATTCAATTCAATTCAATTCAATTCAATTCAATTCAATTCAATTCAATTCAATTCAATTCAATTCAATTCAATTCAATTCAATTCAATTCAATTCAATTCAATTCAATTCAATTCAATTCAATTCAATTCAATTCAATTCAATTCTATTCAATTCAATTCAATTCAATTCAATTCAATTCAATTCAATTCAATTCAATTCAATTCAATTCAATTCAATTCAATTCAATTCAATTCAATTCAATTCAATTCAATTCAATTCAATTCAATTCAATTCATTGCAATTCAATTCATTGCAATTAAATTAAATTCAATTCAATTCAATTCAAATCAATTCAATTCAATTCAATTCAATTCAATTCAATTCAATTCAATTCAATTTAATTTAATTTAATTCAATTCAATTCAATTCAGTTCAATTCAATTCAATTCAATTCAATTCAATTCAATTCAATTCAATTCAATTCAATTCAATTCAATTCAATTCAATTCAATTCAATTCAATTCAATTCAATTCAATTCAATTCAATTCAATTCAATTCAATTCAATTCAATTCAATTCAATTCAATTCAATTCAATTCAATTCAATTCAATTCATTCAATTCAATTCAATTCAATTCAATTCAATTCAATTCAATTCAATTCAATTCAATTCAATTCAATTAAATTCAATTCAATTCAATTCAATTCAATTCAATTCAATTCAATTCAATTCAATTCAATTCAATTCAATTCAATTCAATTCAATTCAATTCAATTCAATTCAATTCAATTCAATTCAATTCAATTCAATTCAATTCAATTCAATTCAATTCAATTCAATTCAATTCAATTCAATCAATTCAATTCAATTCAATTCAATTCAATTCAATTCAATTCAATTCAATTCAATTCAATTCAATTCAATTCAATTCAATTCAATTCAATTCCAATTCAATTCCATTCAATTCAATTCAATTCAATTCAATTCAATTCAATTCAATTCAATTCAATTCAATTCAATTCAATTCAATTCAATTCAATTCAATTCAATTCAATTCAATTCAATTCAATTCAATTCAATTCAATTCAATTCAATTCAATTCAATTCAATTCAATTCAATTCAATTCAATTCAATTCAATTCAATTCAATTCAATTCAATTCAATTCAATTCAATTCAATTCAATTCAGTTCAATTCAATTCAATTCAATTCAATTCAATTCAATTCAATTCAATTCAATTCAATTCAATTCAATTCAATTCAATTCAATTCAATTCAATTCAATTCCAATTCAATTCAATTCAGTTCGATCTGATTCGATTAAATTCAAATCCAAGTCAATTCAATTCAATTCAATCCAATTCAATTCAATTCAATTCAATTCAATTCAATTCAATTCAATTCAATTCAATTCAATTCAATTCAATTCAATTCAATTCAATTCACTCAATTCAATTCAATTCAATTCAATTCAATTCAATTCAATTCAATTCAATTCAATTCAATTCAATTCAATTCAATTCAATTCAATTCAATTCAATTCAATTCAATTCAATTCAATTCAATTCAATTCAATTCAATTCAATTCAATTCAATTCAATTCAATTCAATCAATTCAATTCAATTCAATTCAATTCAATTCAATTCAATTCAATTCAATTCAATTCAATTCAATTCAATTCAATTCAATTCAATTCAATTCAATTCATTCAATTCAATTCAATTCAATTCAATTCAATTCAATTCAATTCAATTCAATTCAATCAATTCAATTCAATTCAATTCAATTCAATTAAATTCAATTCAATTCAATTCAATTCAATTCAATTCAATTCAATTCAATTCAATTCAATTCAATTCAATTCAATTCAATTCAATTCAATTCAATTCAATTCAATTCAATTCAATTCAATTCAATTCAATTCAATTCAATTCAATTCAATTCAATTCAATTCAATTCAATTCAATTCAATTCAATTCAATTCAATTCAATTCAATTCAATTCAATTCAATTCAATTCAATTCAATTCAATTCAATTCAATTCAATTCAATTCAATTCAATTCAATTCAATTCAATTCAATTCAATTCAATTCAATTCAATTCAATTCAATTCAATTCAATTCAATTCAATTCAATTCAATTCAATTCAATTCAATTCAATTCAATTCAATTCAATTCAATTCAATTCAATTCAATTCAATTCAATTCAATTCAATTCAATTCAATTCAATTCAATTCAATTCAATTCAATTCAATTCAATTCAATTCAATTCAATTCAATTCAATTCAATTCAATTCAATTCAATTCAATTCAATTCAATTCAATTCAATTCAATTCAATTCAATTCAATTCAATTCAATTCAATTCAATTCAATTCAATTCAATTCAATTCAATTCAATTCAATTCAATTCAATTCAATTCAATTCAATTCAATTCAATTCAATTCAATTCAATTCAATTCAATTCAATTCAATTCAATTCAATTCAATTCAATTCAATTCAATTCAATTCAATTCAATTCAATTCAATTCAATTCAATTCAATTCAATTCAATTCAATTCAATTCAATTCAATTCAATTCAATTCAATTCAATTCAATTCAATTCAATTCAATTCAATTCAATTCAATTCAATTCAATTCAATTCAATTCAATTCAATTCAATTCAATTCAATTCAATTCAATTCAATTCAATTCAATTCAATTCAATTCAATTCAATTCAATTCAATTCAATTCAATTCAATTCAATTCAATTCAATTCAATTCAATTCTATTCTATTCAATTCAATTCAATTCAATTCAATTCAATTCAATTCAATTCAATTCAATTCAATTCAATTCAATTCAATTCAATTCAATTCAATTCAATTCAATTCAATTCAATTCAATTCAATTCAATTCAATTCAATTCATTGCAATTCAATTCATTGCAATTAAATTAAATTCAATTCAATTCAAATCAATTCAATTCAATTCAATTCAATTCAATTCAATTCAATTCAATTCAATTTAATTTAATTCAATTCAATTCAATTCAGTTCAATTCAATTCAATTCAATTCAATTCAATTCAATTCAATTCAATTCAATTCAATTCAATTCAATTCAATTCAATTCAATTCAATTCAATTCAATTCAATTCAATTCAATTCAATTCAATTCAATTCAATTCAATTCAATTCAATTCAATTCAATTCAATTCAATTCAATTCAATTCAATTCAATTAAATTAAATTCAATTCAATTCAATTCAATTCAATTCAATTCAATTCAATTCAATTCAATTCAATTCAATTCAATTCAATTCAATTCAATTCAATTCAATTCAATTCAATTCAATTCAATTCAATTCAATTCAATTCAATTCAATTCAATTCAATTCAATTCAATTCAATTCAATTCAATTCAATTCAATTCAATTCAATTCCATTCAATTCAATTCAATTCAATTCAATTTAATTTAATTCAATTCAATTCAATTCAATTCAATTCAATTATATTCAATTCAATTTAATTCAATTTAACTCAATTCAATTCAGTTCGATTCAAATGAATTCAATTAAATTCAATTAAATTTAATTTGATTCAATGCAATTCAATTCAATTAATTTCAATTCAATTAAAATCAATTC